>PVLA01002024.1:0-299583 GCA_004027455.1 Hydrochoerus hydrochaeris | reverse complement strand
GACTGTTTGGTGTTCTATATGCCTCACTTATCTGCATATCAGATTCTTTCCCCATGTTTGGGAAATTTTCTGCTATTATTTCTGCAAATACTTTACGTATGTCATTTGCCTGGACTCCTGTATCTTCGCTAATGCCCATTATTCTTGTATTATTGCTCTTGGCATCATCATGAAGCTTCTGGATTGTCATTTCATGCTGCTTTGTTATTTTTAAAAGTTCTATGCTTTCCTGATCACTAACTGTGATCCTGTCCTCAAGGTCTGATATCCTATCCTCAGCTTCCTTCAGGCGGTTTTGCACACTTTCAATACAATTTGTTGTTTCTTGGATGTCTCTTTGAGTTTGTTTCATGAATTCTGCTTGTTTTCTATATTGTTCATTCAAAGTTTCAATCAGTTTCCCCTGCTCATATACTTTTTTCTCCAGTTCTTCTTTAGCTGCATTCAACAACTCCTTTACTAAAGTTGTTATTTCTATCTTTACCTGGGAGAGTACTTCTAATTTGATTTCCTTTATAGCCTGATGCAGTTTTTTTTTATTTCACTGGCTATCTTTTTAGAGATTCCTGGTGTGTTACTTTTGGTTTCCTGTATTTCAATGTCTCCTATTCTTGCTTCTGGTGAACTATATGTTTGAGACTGCATTTTGCTTTTTCGTTTTGTCATTTTCACTCTGCCTAATGTTTTCTACGTGTAGGAGGGGGTCACACACACTCTTTTCAGACTCACCAAAGTCTTACAGTTAGTTGGAGGGGGTTTTACTACTGGCCCTATTTATCCCCTTTACACCTCTATTTTAGGGGCATAAGCACCACAATGATACAATTAATCTAATGTATTCCAAGGTTTGCCACCTAGGAGCAAAGTTCCAAATTTTTTCACACTAAATGGAGCCTGCAGAGGTCTCTGGTGTTCCAGGTTGGTAGGGTGGGCCCAGCTGAAGCAGTCCAGGGCAATTTTCAGTCTTGGGCGGGCCTCTTCAATGTTCCCGGTGGCAGGGCAGGCCCTTGGTGGAGGTTCTGGGCAGCCTACACCTGAGGTGGGCTTCTGCTAAGTTCCTGGTGGCAGGGTGGGCCCACGGTGGAGGTTCCGGGCAGCTTACCCCTTATGCAGACTCTTGAGTTCCATGTGGCAGGGTGGACCCACAGTGGAGGTTCCAGGCAGCTTACCCCTGATTCAGGCTTCTGCTAGGTTCCTGGTTGCAGGGCGGCCCATGGTGGAGGTTCTGCGCAGCCTACCCCTGATGTGGGCTTCCGCTAAGTTCTTACTCGATTTTAAAATGTGTGATAGTATAAACAAAATTTTTTTATGAAAAATGAGATAATATAGTAGGCATTGTTCATCTTTGGTTATTTTGTTCAGAATGCCTTGTAATACTTTCATTCTCTTCAGTGGTTTTATTCTATTTTGTTATGTTTGACATTACTGTGTATATAGCTAAGCTCAACTATGTCAAAGAAAGAGACATTATGATAGTTACTGTTAATATTCAGTTGTCTTGATGTGAAGTGCTGTGTTGCTTACATTGTTCTGTTCTGATCTGCTTAGATCTGTCCTCTTTTGTTTTTTTCTCTTTAAGATCTAGGAACTTGGGGTTTTGAATAACCCTGTACCTGTGAAGTAGAGCAAACTCCAAATTTGTCACCTCTATGAGCTGAGTGCTCTGTGAGCATTCTCTACATACATGTTGGTTCAGGTTTAACTCTTTCATCCTCACTTTATGTTATACCCTGCTGACTACTGGAGCACTTGGAGCCACACTTAAAGTTCAACACAAATTTCCTGTATTCCAGATCATTGCCAGGCTGTGCAGTCTAGAAGCTTTTAGGTAGCTATAAGGTGTTGTGATTTATTGAAATGTCGGGTGAGTATTAGGAAATCATTATGAACTTAGGTTAACAAGGTCTGAAATAGGAAGGATCTTAGGTTGGTTTTGGATGGGATCCTAAGCACTGTGGGAATTGGTAAAGGTGTATAAAGGGGGCAAGTCATACAGTCAGAGCTGCATGCTGGACAGGTCCAGCAGCTATTGAAGATGGCTGTGGGAGTTCCTAACAAACAAGAGCTGATCAGCCATTGGGTATAGTGCCTGAGAGGCACTTCCCATCTGAGTACATCCAATATTCTCCTTGGGGTCACCACCAAGGTATTCTCCCTTTTTCTTTTGTGGGCTGTTCTCAGAAAAATGGTTGTCCTCTGGAGGCAGTCCAGGTTGTCAAGTATTGATTCTGGTTAGCAAACAGTGAAACTCAGCTGCCTTTCTCCTTAACAGGAGACAAGAAATGAAATATTTCCTGTGGTCTCATAAACTTACCTCTTGCAGTGGTCTTAGTGGAACTTTTAAGTAGAGCTTTTTAATGATTATCTTTTTCATTTCCTTTCCCAGAATTGAAATGTCAAAGTTAAGGAACCAGAAAGCCAACCTGAAGCCTCACCTGTTTGTGATCAGGGCTGCAGACTCCCTGTTGAACAATGTCAGGAGAAGAAAGTTCTGGATTGGGCAAAAGGACAGAGTGCCCTAAGGCCTGTATTCTTGGCTTCACCCACCCAAACACAGATACCCCAGGAGGATGCATGTAACAGTCCAGAAGCAGAGGGGAATTTGTTTCACGTTCAGAAACAAGGCAAGTGAGAAGCAGGAGCAGGTCCTGGAATTGTACAACTGGAAGCAATCAGCATGACCTGAGAGTATAGGAGGTGACAGCTGAACTTATTTTTCACTATAAGACCTCCTGGAGCTGAACAGTTGCTATCTCCTCCTGCCACTCTTGGAGCTTCCCCCAGGAGTTTCAGTCCTAGACTCAGCCTGGTAGCCAGACTGTAGGTCTCAGGCAGTGTGCTCCACCCAAGGCTGCCCTCTGCTAGGTAAAACAAAAATGGGGAGGAGTTAGCCTTTCACTGTGCTCTGTTCTCAGATTCTCTCCTGTTCTCAGAATCCATCACAGACCCCCCCCCACACACACACATACATACTTCTAGCTAGTTTCACAACCACTAGCTGCACGCATGCCGTGGCTCCTTGGATCCTTCTCTGTTTTTACAAAGGAAACATAAGTTTGTGAAGCTTGCTCTATCCCATTCTGTGCCCCCTCCTCCACTCCACACTCAGAGATCCTCATAAGGCCCATGAAGCCAAAAGGCCCACTATAAACACAGGGCAGGCAGCAAAGTGGTCAGAATACAGGGGCTTATTCAAAGAATGGGGTTCAAACCTCAGCCCTGGCACCTTTAGCTTAGTCTGGGGTTCACATTGCAGAGAGTCCTGAGACCCTGAGAACCTGCGAATCTGAGAACAGAGCAGTGCCTTGTATGGTCTAGCCACTGGTAGCAGTATTTTTAATGGAGTAGGATAGAAATGATGGATGTGGAGCGTGTCGCAAGGGTGAATGCTGCCCTGGTAAAAGGTCATACCCTTTGAATGTCCTGTGGACACAGCAGGTTGAAATGCTGTGATAGCATTTAAAAGTCACCTCACTTCCTCCTCATTCTGGCACAAGGGTACCACCTGCTTGTCTCCACTGTAGATAAACCAGATGGATGACCTGAATGTGCCTGGTTGGTATGAGAACCGAACGGTGCGATCCTGGGACAGAGACTGTGTGGAGTGAGAGCAAGTGGATCTCAGCGTGGCCTTCTGTGAGGTTTTCAGCCCCAGGGCCCAACCAACCCCTGGCGAGGTAGGTGGGAGGCTCTGAGCATAAGCCTGGGCTCAGGAGTCTCTACATCTCCCCTGGCCATGCCAGAAGCAGTCAGGGTGGAGAAACAGGCGTTTGGCAAAGTAACCACAGCAGGCCAGTTGTGACTCAGGCACCCCATGACCTCCCCCACTCTAGGGCAATGGCTGCCACTCTGGGTCTGTGCTGCCCGAGGCTGCCTTTCCTCCTCCATCTCCCTCCTTTCCTCTACTGGTTCCAAGACCCCCGACAATCCCTTTCTCTGCCATTTCCTTGGACTGAGAAATGCTGAGGGCCCCACTGCCACTTCACCCACTGCAGTGTGTACAGTCTGAGGCTTCAGTTTCAGCCTGGAAGAGAAGCTGCAAAGTCAGGTGCCAGCGAGCCTCTCTCCCAGGCTTTTCTGTAACACGATTTACCCTAAGGAAGGGTCAGAGGCTCCTTTCTGATGGCTGGGGCTCTCCTGGATTTTCACCTGGGCCCTCAACAGGGTTGTTGTAAGATACAGAGTAGCTCTGGGTAGACCAGCCAGGTGATTGTATCAGGGCCACAGTGTTAGCTTTCCCTGTCCTTGCTGCTGAGTTTGGCCAGCAGATAGCGCTGTGGCCCAGCGCAGACGAAGGAGGCAGAAGGTGGTTTCTCCCCAGCAGGTGGGCAGAGAAGCAATGGCTGTTCTGACTTTTTGAAAATGCCTTTGCTGCAAAGGTTCTTCTTCCTGTGGCAGAGAGGTCAGCAGCTCTTAAATAAGATAAACGAGGGATTCCTTTTCTACACTCACCTCAGGAACTTTTTTCTGTAGTTATTTCAAATACAGGTGCACCCAATTCATAAAGCAGGTGTATTCCCGTGAAGTTGCCCAGATGTGTACTTAAAATGCACCCAAGAAATAGCCCTCACTTAGAAAAAGACACTGCTGCTGTCTCTTGTAAAGCAAGTTTTATTTAGATTTCTAATTCAAATAACAGTTTCTCCACTTCAAGATGTCAGATTTTTCTAACAAGAGTTTGGTAAGAGGCACAGCTTTAGTTTACTTCTGCATTTGCCAGGCTACTGAGTCTGTACAGCCTGACTGGGCCACTCCAGAGCCACTCTTGGAGGGTGCTGAAATGGATCGCAGGATTGGAAGGCCATCTCTGGATGGGGACCTATCAACAAGAGGAGCTGCCAGCCTGAAAGTCCCATGGTAAGCAAGGAAGGGGATGTGACCCTCCTGCAGCTCCTGCTTGTGGGCCCATGGCCCACATTACCTCATCACTCACAAAGAGCAATACTGCTAAGTCATGGTTTGTGCGTGAGGAATCTAAAGCAGAAACATTCAACCCTTTTATTCCATGATCAGTGTTGGCTCTGGTCTTCTTCCTCCCAGCCCATGACTCTTATTTTTTTTTCTGCCTTTTCCAACTAGCCCTTTTTCTTTTCTTTTTAATTAGCCCATTTTCTTGCTGATGGCCATGTGATCTACCTTTTTCTCAGACTGAAAGGAAGGAAAATAAAATGACATTGACATCAGTCTGAATCATCTGGTTCAAAGAGGCTAACTAGAAATCCGCTTTTGGAGAGCAAAGTGGGCTCTAACAATCTGCTAGCTGAAGCTCAAGGGTTCTTTTTTACAGTGAAGAATTTTGGTGGTCTTTACCAGCCTTGCCCACTATCTATAAACAAGGTAAGAAATGCACGAATTTCTTGAGCATTCATTGTGTCCTTGCATTGAGCACTCTGCCCTGGGTGCCACAAATACACTAACTGGTATATGCAAAGATATTGTATTACTTCCATTTTACAGGTGAAGAAATGGAGGGAGAAACATGAAGTGACTTGCTCAAAGTCACACAACTGGAAAGAAGCAGAGATGGTAACTGAATCCAGATTTGTAAAGCCAGAACTCGTAACTTCTATTCAGGGTCCCTCCTCACTGCCTGGCTTAGATGTAGTGACACAAATGATTTCCCAGCAACATCTTGTGCTTCCATATTTTTCCATATTTCAAGACAGAGAGATGCCTGGATCTATAGGAGAATTTAAAAGTTTGCTCAGCCAGTGGAAAGATTTAGAATATTCTCATTTCATCATCACCCAGTAGGTTACATAAGATGATGAATTGGGATATAGAAAAAAATACTGAACCTATTTGTATTGGTTTCATTCCTTCACAATTTTGATTTTTGTGCATATTTTATAAGGAATATATTTGTTCAGTAGTCCATGCATGTAATTTATAAATAAATCCACAGACTCTGGAGTGGCAAATCCTCAAAACATTTTCTTTGTATGACAGTGACGAGATTTTTGGCTATTGGTTACTTTATGTTTTATGTATATTTCTCTGAGTATAAAAACCCTTTTGAAGAATCTGCCTCATTTTGAAAGCATAGTGAACCATATAATTTGAAAGAATCAAGCACTGCAGCTTTTTTTTTTTGCTAAGTGAATTATAGATTCCAGATATTTCAGTTTTGTAAGTCTAGTTTTCCATGTGTTGCATTGGTTTGGCTATGAGGGGCATATTATACTTTCCCTTATGCTTTGAGTTCAGTCCAGAAACATTTACTGGGGGCCCCTAAATGCCAAACACCAAGATAGACATGTAATGAATAAGAAACGTCCCTAAAGGGGTTTATGGTGGGGTGGGGTAGACAGACTCATACTTTCAATGCCTATGAAAAGAATGATACTGGTGTACACATGTTGTTATGAGAGGGAAGGAGGAGCTCTTGGCTTATGATGGGAAACTTTCTGAAGGAGTTCTTTTCAGCTAAACCTTGAATAATTAGAACTGAAGAAGGAAGAAGGGAATATCAGGAAGAGGGGGGATGAATGGTGTGCTGGGTGTTGCTAGCCTTCTATATTCCTGGAGCTTCCACATGGGGGACAAGAGAGTTCCAGTCATAAAACTGGGCTGGAACCTGACCTCAGATGACATGCTGACATGGGAGGCATCAGGTATGGGTAATCACAGCAATTGCATCATCTTGCCTATTACCAAAAATAATTCTGGTGGCAGTATAGGGGAGAGATTCAAGGAGCTAGAAATGGAGGCATTGCCCTCGGCAGGTTCTAAGACCCATTTGAAAAATCTAAGCTAGAGTTGTCGTGGGCTAGATTAAGAGCACTAAGTATAGGGGAAAGGAATGGTGAATTTGAAGAAGACTTAGGAGGCAAAATCAGACAGACACAGACCTACAAGAGGAAGGCATGGGAGAAACCATGGAGAACAGCTCCACATTTTCTACATGGGGAAGAAGAAAGAGGGCAGTGATAGAAAATGCACATTGGATTGGAGGGGAGGGTAAGAAAGGCAAAGGTTATTTAGTTTTAGGGGTGCTAAGTTGGAGGTCCTACCCCTGTGAAGATGGCAGAATGGAGGAGGGGAGGAGAGAAGTCAGGGCTGGAGATAGAGGGGAATAAACACAATAAAGATGTTAGGAACAACTATGAAAATGCTTTCAGTGGCTATAGGAGAGCATGTGGAATTAGAAGCACTGTAGACCTGGGACAGAGCCTATGATGAAGAAGGACAGAAAAAGAGGAGGAAGAGATAGAACATCACCGAGAGGGAAATTTGAGTGAAACCCTGAAACTTCAATAATTAGGAAAGTTGTGATGGCTCAAATGGGCTCTGCTGGAATTTTGCCTTCACGGTCTCCACAGGGGAAGGGTCTAAAGGTTCATAAATAGAAGAGGTGGACTACAAGTGAAATGTCCAGAACACAGCATCCTGTTCATCTGGTGCATGTGCAAGTCACCTTTGAACAGAATCCAGAGCAGGCCCAAATTACAAAGGCCTTGCAGTGCCTGAGCCTGGGGAAGGGGCCAACACAGCCAAGTGATACATATGAAACTAGAGAAGGCATTATGTGTTTCAATTCCACAGGTGATTATTGAGCCCTTACCAGCTACTGTGTGCAGCAGACCAAATACTGTGGACACAGTGCTTGGTTCTATTTCATGAACTTAATTTTGGGGAACTCAGCACTCAAGGGACAGAGACTGGCTCTATAAAATGAAAGAAAGCTTCCTTTACCATGTCCTCTCTGCAGTGGGCCCCAGAAAAGTGTGAAGAGGAGATGAGCTGGGAAGACCTCCCCAGAGGCAGCACTGAGGCTGGGTCTTGCACAGTGAGGAGGAGGCACTTGCCAGGGAAACAAGGGCCATACTGTGCTATGGGTCAGTTGATGGGCAAGAGCCAGCTGGCTAGTAACAGTTTTCAAGGCATGCTCTGCTGCTGTGGAAGCTGAGAAGAGACAGAATGATAAGAAATTTTAAACCAAAACCAAAACACATGCGCACACACACACACACCTACACACGCGCGCACACACACACATACACATGGACTAAAAAGAAAGAAAAGAAGTATGAGTGGGAAGTGGGCACTGGGCTCAGGAGAGCCAATAGCAGCTAGAGACAAACAGCCCCCCTTCCCTGGATGGCCAGGAGGGCATCCTGTCATCCAGCGGAGGCCAGTTGCCAATGCTCATAACAATGACCAAGTCAAGGAAAGGTTTCCTATGCCAAGATGCTTAATGTGTTTTGAAAAGATTCCCATTGAAAACAGTTGCAATAAAAGGTTGTGGAGCTTAAAGAATTAGCCCTCCATTATCTGGCTCTGCCACTGCCTGCTGAGTGGCATTCCCCAGCCACACAAAGAAAATAGGCTGTTCTTATCCACCTCGAGTACCTCAGGAGCACCCATTCACTCACAAAGAGTTGATACCCTCTCTACAAATAATGTTATCCATGTGTTAACACAATTCCCCCAAGGACTTCTGCCAGGCAAGACCTTGTTAGTTTGTTTCCATCAGTACTTGAAATCATAAAGCTGCATTTAAGAAAATCACCTGCTAACAAAACAACAACAAAAAACCCTGTTAACACTGTATTCTGGTTCTGCCCTAGTGAAGACTAATTCCTGGGCATATTTCAAGATATTTCAATGGCCCCCTAGACTAACATGTGCTGACATCCTATAACTGGGAGGCTAAGATTTTGCTCTGTGGAGATAGTGCCTGGTTTTTTGACTGCTTATGCTGAGGCCTGGACTCAGAGGGTAGGAATTAAGGTTGGGCACCTGGTCTTCTATTTTTGAGCCCACAGATCATTAGACTACATAGCTCCCAAGTGTTCCTTCTACCCATGGGTAAGACACATGACAAAACAGGAGAGGGCACACTGTCCTGGAGTTCAGAGCCCTGATGGAGAAGGTGCTCATGGATGGCATAAATCTGTAGTGCTGGGGCATGTACAGTGCCACCGCTGTGGAGCAGCTTTTCTTAACCATGCATTCAGGTCCTGCAAGGCAGAGGGCAGGCATGTGAGACTTCAAACCAGAATGGCTGCTGTTTTGTTGTTTTGTTATGTTTTTGTGTACCAGTCTTCTTCAGGAGATTTTGTTGGAATTAAGAAGCCTGTGGCCAAATACTGTTAGAATCCTGGTGGAGAAACAGCAGTGACGAAGTTGAGAACCTGCTCATCACCTGGGTGAGGGAATTCCAGGCAAACCAACTGGGTGAGGGAATTCCAAATTCTAAGAACAAAGCATAGGGTTTGATGTTCCACGTAAAGTTCTAACAGTAATGGAAAAATCTGGGAAAATCATCGGTGAGGACAAAGAGGTAGGAACAGGTATATAGCCAGTCAAAGACGGCAGAGTCCCATGGGAAAAGGGGTCATATTAACACGATCGAGGATAGAAAGTAATTTAAGTTCTAGGAGGCTTTGCTGGAGCCCACAATCAGTTCCCAATTTCTATCTAGGGCTCTTTTTATTATGTTTTAAAAGGTAACTTTATTGAGATATAATTCACATACCATACAATTCACCCATTTTAAAATGTACAATTCAAATCTTTTAAAATTATATTCACAGAGTTGTACAATCATCACCACAATCAACTTTAGAACATTTTCTTCACCTACCTGGAGTTCTTAGACTCTACAAAGCAGATAAAGGAACTGGGGAAAGAGCAACCAAGATGATGGAAGGGTTATAAAGTAGGAACTCCTGGAAAGTGAGAACAGATAGACTCTTGAGCCCAAAGGAAGATCTGGTGCTTACACTGAGAACTACTAAAATAGTGGATTTGGCTTTTGTTCCCACTAAAGACAAAACACTGGGCTAAATTACAGCAAGAAAGCATTTAGGTAAAAACATGAGGGAAATTAAAACACCCAACTTCCTGGCAATATTTGAAAATTCCTGGGTTATGCTGCCCTTGGAAGTAAGACCAATGAAGAGTCATCACAGGGTGAGTTTTGAATAATGGGCCCTTCCAGTTTCATGGTGCTAGTAAAATAATGAGGCATCCTGTCAGGACTGGCAGAGTGTCTGCCCTTTCTGTGAGGTGACGGAGTCATGCTGAACCTCCTTTTCTGGGGAGAAGCTTCTAGCAGGCCCATAACATGGTGGATAAATAGCCCTTTGAATAGGTGGACAGTGGTACCAAATAACAGCTCCTGGTCAGATCAACATCATAGAAGTAAACCAGAAAATATGAGTAGGATATCAGAGACCACAGATCTTCCTGATTGGTTGGTTACATTCATTCATTAAGGACTTTTTGAGCTCCCTCAGTACAGGTCAGATGTCAGGCCCTGGAGATAAAGTAGTGGTTCTCCACTAGGAGTGACTTTGTCCTCCTCTCCAAGGGACACTTGGCAGTGTCTGGAGAATTTTTTATCATCTTGTGGGAAAAGGCCAAAGATGCTGCTGTATATTCTGTAATGCATAAGACAGCCCCTCACAACAGAGAATCATATAACCCCAAGTGTCAATAGTGCCAAAGTTAGAAACCTAGAGACAAAAAAAATAAGATCGAGTCCCTTCTTTGATAGACTTCAGTTTGTTCAGTGTAGTATTTCTCAATGCTGCTTGGAATGTATCCTAATGAAAATGTCTACATTTAAGAAAATATTCAAGTTGTTTATCAGAAGTAACCATAAACTGCCTTGTCCCAATACGATTTGGGACTGAGCATAGTGTCATCAATATAATAAGGGCCCATTACATTCTTATTCATTGCTTGGTTTATCAAATCTCAGATTCAAAACACTGTTTAGCAGAGGAAGGACTGTTTCCAGGTGATCATAACCATCTTTCCAACAGAGTGAGGTTACAGTTTTATCTGAATGTATATATATGTTACAGTTGGATGGAAAATAACCTATAAGTTAATAGAGTAAACCTTAGCAGTTCATCTCCTTTAACTTGGATTTGTCCATAATCTCAGCAGGGCATAGCTAAAAACCTCACTTGGTTTAGAATTCCTCTGGTCTCCTAATAGTTGCAAGTGGGTTGTCTGCAATATTTTCAAATTAATTCTCCCATACACTCACATGTAGTACTTAGTATCAACCAATATATTAATTAGAATAAATGATCAAGTTATTAAAAGAGCCTGGAATACATCCTACTTTGTCTCTCTAATGGGGGGGGGTCAGTTATTTGACCTGGTGGAAGTGAGCTGTTGTGGAAAACTGCCTTTTTTATTTAATGAGGAGTAAAGTCTGCCAGAATGACCTCTAACACTTTTTTTCCTGCTGTTAAAGTTTTCAGCTTAGCAGCTTTTAAGTGTGGCTTTTAGAGGCTTGGCATCTCCACCCTTCGGCTTGAAATCTCCCTTTTACTATTGTGCCAAGTGTTCTCAGTATTCCAGTTAACTGGAATGGTTTTCAAAATAACTGAAAAAAATCTATAATTCAGACTTTTCACTAATTCATATTGGTTTCTGTCCCCAAAGGGTCCAAATTCCTGTGGGTTCATTGGGTTTCAGACCCAATATTAAGAATATCACAAAGTACAGATTTTTGACTTGTTGATGCTTAAAAATTGAAAGCAGAATACTTTTTTGAGCCTCAATTTCCTCCCTTATAACATAGAATCTAAATCCTTTCCTGCTCTGTTTTATTAATTATGCTCTTTATGAAGATAATGAGCATACTGAATTCTCTCAGTAATTGGATTGGTGCCTCTCTTTCTCTTTCTCTTGTATCCTTCTTCCTCTTCCTCATTATTCTTTTTTTTTTCTTTTTTCTATCTGTTTTGTTTGGCATTTTCACCATTGCAGACATTTTTCTCATACTAAAAGTGTGACAGTTTTACCTTTGACTCTAAACCAACCTTTGACTACACTTTAGAATTTTCTACTCATTGGCAAGGACTTCCCTGTTTAGGATGGTAAGTGTATGTTCTTTAAATCCTTTTCCCTTCTGGATCAACTACTTTTGACTCTACCAGATCACTAGCCCCAAATATGTATCTTAGTGATTTGTTACAATTTTTTATCATTATGACCTGAAGCTGGCTGAAGCCATCTTGACAAGTCTAAGCAAATATCAGCATTCTTGAGGACTAATCATATTTCTGGTATTAAAAAAAATCTGAAAGGCTGATCTTAGCTTAGTTGGCCCAAAATATCTGAAGGATGAATGAGAAATTAATTTATTAAAAAAAGCTTGATGGAAATCTTACATGTTTGAAAGCTAAAAGTGTGCTATCTGGAGACAGTTATGAGGCGTGAGGAGATAAGTGACCATGGCTTGCAGAATCTAGTAGAAAAATGTCAGGACTGGAGGGTTTTGCTTGGTGCGCTCCTCGGGGATCATTTTCCTCAGACCAGGAACCACAGTTCCAGGATGCTAGCTCTGAAAGGTAATGTAAATGGGCTACAAACTTCCACCTAGGGAAGGAGTATGGAATTAAACCACCACAAACTCCAGGCTCCCTTTGACCACAGCAACGGAGCCTTTCCTCTCTCCTGATTCCCTGGCTTGCATGTAGCTAAGCAGACTAGATTCCAGTTTCCATCAAAAGCAGGAAAGGGGCAAGCAGAGGGTATTATTGCCTCAGCAGCAAAACCCCCAGCTATAACGCGATACTCCGGATGAAGCCTTCACACATGTCAAAAGGCATGGCTTGGGTAGGTGGGGAGAAATCCACCCAGGCATGGGGTTGGTCCACAGTGCCTCAACACCCAAGACTGCCTGTGGAGCCAGCTTTTCTCACCTTAACAGACCTGCCATCTGTGAGAGAAGGGCATCCCCAATACAACAAAAAGAAATTTGTGGTTTGAGGTTTATAAGGTAATTACAGGCTGCAAATGCTTTCCTTTCCGCTTGCATGTCACTCAGCTTTAAGCACTTGATTCTAAAGCGCAAACTGCAAGTTTTGTTCCCTAAATCCATATAAGCAACCCCATCCATTGTGAAGACACGGGCCCCACTGGCTAGGATAGAAAGGCTGTCCAGCACAGTGTGGCAGCAGAAACTACAGCAAGCATGCGAAAAGACAACAGGCGAACAGGAAACGCTAGTCTCTAGACACATTTGTGTTTGATTTGAAACTAGAATGCATGCCCCACACTCAGGAAGCATGGCCAGAAACCCACACTGGGAATAAAAATTGAAAAAAAAACTGTTCCATGTAGAAGCTAAAAACATGGAGTCAGACTGATGCTGGAGAATGAGATTAGTTAGCCTGACATGAAACTGCTGTTTGGTTGCACTTTGAAAGAGAAAATGGTCACATTCTGAAAAATAAATGTTAACAACACAGAAAAAAAAAGCATAAAAGAGAAAATCCATTCTGGGTGTGTGATACAGGACCAGCTAAAATTGTAACCCTATACACAGAGGGTCTGGTAATAAAAGAACAGTCTGAAACTGCTTTTCCTCTTGTTCTGTGTTCACAGTAACAGCTGGATACATACTAATTGCAAGAAGTGAAAGAAAGCACTTAAAGTGTAAAGCAGGCATGCACTAATCAGTCTCTCCCCAGCACAGTTTCAGACACAAGTGTGATGTGCCACCTAGCAGGTCTATTTTAAACGCACGCTCACAGTGCCTCATTTGTGTGGGTTGCTTTAGGTTGTCGGGAAAAGCAACACTGTTCTCTCCTTCTGAGTGCATCACTGCCATCCGTCAAGAGATAGCTTTTAACCAGGGCTTCTTGGCCTCAGTACTACTGACATTTCTGGTCAGATCATACTTTGTTTTGGGAGGCTGTCTTGTGCATTGCAGGGTGTAACAGCACCCCTGATCCCTACCCAGTAGATGCCAGTAGGATTCCCTCTCCCAGTTGTGAAAACTAAAACTGTCTCCAGGCAATGCCAGATGCCGGGGAGGGACGCAACCACCCTATTTTGAGAACCACTGGGTTACAGTAACAGAAAATGAGTTTCTTCTTTTCCTGATCCCATCTCCAAGGCTTGGAATCTTTATATCTAAATATAAATACCAGCTACTAACTTTCCTCTTATTCTGAGTGGCCTGCAGTCAGACTTTTGACTTGCAAGATTTTCAATCATTGGAAACAATGCTTTTTTGCCCTTGAAAAGAAGGCCCTTCCCACCTAAACTCTGGGGTAGGGAGGAAGGGAAGCAAGTTCCTTTGCCTTTCAGATACATTTGTTTTAAGTATATAGAAGGTCCGGGCAAAGAATTTGACACATTCAAGAGCTGTGTGAACTGGAAGGGGCCTTGAGGGCTTGAAACTGACCTCCCTGTTCCTTCTGTAGGTCACATTCTTATACCCACCCCCAAAGCCTAGAAGGAGAAGCAAATTGCTCCAGGTTATTCATATTCTTAGCCCACCTTTTAAGGGGCCATAGGACAGTATTTCTCACTATACCTGAAGAGCTTGGGGTTCTAGACACAGATAACTTACAACTCTTTACAAAGCAAGAGTTTTGGCCCAATCATGCCAGTTAAGGAATGCACATTTTATAAATGACAGAATACTGCAACTAATTAGTGCAAACAAACATTTATTGTGAAATAGTCATCCTACCCTTTATTAGGTATTACATCATCAAAGCACTTTGTGGCAATGAAAATAGCTTTTTTACCCCTCTGATTCACCCAATATTCCATTAAAGCTGCAAAAAATGTGCAATCTGCTTGAAAAATAGGTTGCTCTTATTTACTCCTTTGTGAAAAGTCAAAAATTAAAAAAGAAAATGATACTAGCTTACAGGGCCTCTAGAGCCGATTCACTTTTCCATTTCCCACCTACTTCCCCAAATAATTAACAAAGATAATTTGTTTTAAATGCCTTTTTAAAAAACCAATGCACCTTTCCCCATGTTATAATCATAAAAATTTTAAAAAGCCATTATTTACTTTCTTGGAAAAAAGGTGGCCAGCCGTTGTTTTTTTATGGGGAGCATATGTATTTCCTGTGAGTTCACTTTCTTTAACTTTATGCTCCGGCTTTTGATGGGTTTCCTAAGGGGCTCCACATTTCCCATGGAGTCTTCTCCTTGGCTGTTGATGTCATAGCCCTGAAGCACAGAGTCTTCTCTTTTGAAGGAGAAGTTTTTGGTGGATACCCCCGAGAGGCCTTTGATCTTTCCACAGAAGATGGCAGGCACAGCGTCTTCAACTGAAACGATGACCTTAGCTGCCTGGGACTCACTCCCAATCTCAGTGTTATTCTCAGCCTTGACCTCACTGCTGGGTTGGCTGGCCAGCTTGACCATCTCAGCAGTACTACTGCCACCCATGTGGCTATCCATCGTGGTTGAGGCCTCGCGGGGCATGGCAGGAGTAAAGGACACTTCCATGCCACTGGGAACTTTCTCTATTACGGTCTGACCTGGGCTGTCCCCTGACCCACTGCTGCCATACAGTGTCTCAGGGGGAGGCTCAGACTTCCGGTGGGCTGCCAGTGACAAGTCTAGGGCCGCATCCTCCTGGAAAATTGGTGGACTGACCTCACCAGCCTTGAGCCAGGGCATCGACTTCATGGAGAGATCCAGAGCCTCGTTCTCACTCCCCATCTTGATGACTGTGTGGCGGCTGAGCTGGAAGTACTCCTTCGGTTGGAGGATGTTTAAGGGCTTTAGTTCATCCTTTTCCAGAGGGGTCTGTGTGCCTTTAAAAGAGTGCAGGCTGAAGGAAGATGGTGGCTTGGGGAAACTGGGACTGAACTTGGATTCAGAACTCTGAGGCACTGGGATGGGTATGGGAATGGGGACTGGCACTGGCAAGGGAACAATCACGGGGTAGGGCACCAAGAGGGTGGCTGGTGGGACCAGGGGGGACAAAGGGGAGTTAAAGGGCTGTGGTGGCACGGGGGCATAGCTAGGAGGAGGCTGACAAGGTGGGGGGCCAAGAGAGCCCTGGGAGGGGAACAAATTCTGAAGCACAGCTTCAAACGGCAATGTGGGCTCCTGCGGCTGGCTGGGGATCCTCAGGTCCAGGAGCTGGGGCTGGGCCTCAGAGTCCTCAGCCCCCTGGAAGAGGTTATTGTGAATGGCATTGGAGGAGCATGGGGCCTCCTGTGGCAGGACCAGAGGGGAGTTGAGGTGCTGGAAAACATGCTGCTCCAGCACCACAGGCAGCTGCACAGGGCCCTGTGTGGTCATGACATAGGTGGTATTACCATTGGGGTTGAGCTCTGGTGCAGAGCTCCCTTCCACTTGCATGTGAATGGGCATCACCACTGGACTCTCCCCGAGACACAGGGGCTGCAGCACAGTGGCTGCAACTTTCAGAGCCATGCCGCTCTGGGACTCTGCAGGGGGGTTCAGGATGGATGGGGCTGGCACGGTCACCAGGGCCTTCTTGACCAGGTCGGTGGAGTTGATGTTCCAGGCCTCAGTGGTGATCAGCTGGGCCATGCCATTCTCCAGTCTGTTATTGGCCAAGGTAGGAGGGGAGTCAGTCATGTCCATGGAGAGGTTCTGGGACTGCAGGTCATCCATCACTCAGCTCTGATGCCACTTGGCCTGAAATACAGAACACACAGTATCAATCTTCCTTAAGAAGGAAGGAATATATACCTTATAGATGTTTCCTAATATACATGAACATACCCATGTGATCAGCTGTGCTTGGAGAGCCCCAATTTAACAGACGATTAAGCTATAAACACAGATGATGTAATCTCTAAGTAGCCAAGTGATGTTAAACAGGGCATTTTTAAACCTAATACTCAGCTTATATGTTTAGCTTTCAACACAAAGTTTCATTCCACATTGTTATGTCAGACAGTTAAGATATGCAAAGATTTGACTTGTTCGAATTCAAATAAGGAATAAAAACTTACTTTCCCTTAAGGGAAAATAAAACCTTGTCACATTTGAATGTTCTATGAATATGGAAGGGGGCATTAAGACACTCTGTGTAGCAATAATTATGAAATTATTTTAAAATTATGGAAATTTTCCAAAAGCATTTCAAAACCTGTAGCAATAATTCTTCCAAAAGCGATTTGCTGAGCACAAGAACAGTGCATTTACACAAGGGTTGTTACAGTTGTCTGTCTGCTTCCCTCTGACCAATTACATCCTCTTTCCTCCTGATAACAGTAAAGTCCATTTCCTGAAGCAAGATGAAGGTGGAGTGGCTTGTCCGAATGACCATCAGGTCCAGTGCTACTTTCCCAATCAGCTCATCTGTGTGGCTTTTGCCCTCTTTGAACATCTACCTACCAAGAAGAGGGGATGTTGGTGAGTCTAGGGCTGGGTGGAGAAATGGAATGCTTGTTGGAAACAAAATCCTCAAAGGTGAGAACTATCTTCTTGATGTCCAAGGAACCTCCCAAAAACCCCTGGCCACCCCCTGAGAGGTCAAAGGAATCCAGCATGTGTGCTTCCTGGAGGAAGCAGGGCTGCAGCTGCGATATGGCTCTCCATGGAAACGCGTCCATATTTAGCCTTGTTACCATGGAGAAGGCAGGCACCATGTCTAACTCATGGATTTGTGCAGTGCTGGAGTCTGGTTGGGCTCAGTAATAATTCAGTAATCTTCAGTTTCACTGGGCAGGCCTGGGACAACTCAGATTCTTTATCTCACCTGTCTCAGCGGTGTAGACTTTTGTTCTATGGTCATCTTGTCCTCCTCTCCTCTCCCCAAAGTACCAACACAAACTCCCAAGCAAGAAAGAGAGGTGGCCCAGCACATCAAGGGTTTAGAAATAAGCAAATAATATCTCATTACAAGAAAGTAGCTGTAGCAAATGAACAACTCTGATATTTACAGACAATCAACATGTGCTGAATGCACAGAACTAGGAGTTTCTCTGAGGCAGGAAGAAGGGAGGGAAAGGAGAAGTATGCTGTGCAAACAACTTTGTGGAGAGTGACTGGTAGGCCTTGCTCTTTGGCACAGCACACTATAGTGTCTCCAAAAGAGCCCATCTCCTTATGGGAAGGTACCCTTTGGAAACCACAAGATGACCCAGTAGGCTAGGAAGAAATCCCTTTAGGGCAGAGCTAGGGAGCAGCCTGGCCCCAGAGAAGCTGAGAGGACTTGCTCCAGCTGAAGGGCTTGGTTCTTCATGAGATGAGTGCTCCTTGATTTACCTCAGAAAACACTGTGGCTCCAGTAAAATATTCATTCACACATGTGTGCATTCATTCATACATCCAACCAGGTCATTTGCCAAATGTCTACTGCATACCAGCACTTTGCTGAAGGCTAGGGTTGAAGTCATGAGTGAAAGAGACAAGGTGCTAGCTTTCATGGAGATGTAGAGTCTGAAGGCATTAGAGATGCCAGAAGAGGCAGCAACAGCAGCAGGACACCTCTTGCTGGCACTTGCATGCAGCCCAGTAAAGATCGGCAGGACAAATATGCTTCTTCTACAAAGTTCTGACCTGTCCCTCACTGTGGCCATTCTGGGAAGTGCGAGAAAAAGCTGAAGGCAAGCTGAGGTGGGACCAAAGAGGAAAAGGACAGCAATAGGCAGTAAAGGCACCAATGGCTATCCATCCAAGGTGAATTATATGCAACACAGCAGAAGTCAAGATATGCTCTGCAGCATCTTCAGGCTTCCTTCAGGGTTAGGATTATCCAATCTTACGACTACTCCTTCATGATGGATGCATCTGTCTGCACTTCCACAAATGGAAGCTTCCCTTTCTCCCTGTCTGCTTTGCTCAACCCCCTAACCCCCAAGGAAGAGAGCGCAAACTTATGCAGGTCTCCTCCACCTGCTCCTCACACACACCTTCAGCACAGGTGCCAGTTCACATCATTTCCTGGAAAACCTCACTCCGCCCCCTGCCTGGCCCTGATCCAGGACTGCTAACTCCCAGAACCCTCCTCAGATGTGAGGAGGGGACCATGCCAGGGTGACGCACCTCGCACAGGCCTCTGTCCTGCCACAGATGGCAAGAGCTGAAATGCAGGCTTGCTGCTAAGAATTCCCCATGTACTACCTCATTCAGTCTTCAGAATGCCCCTGCCACAGGGTCCTAGAAGTATGTCCATTTTGTTGAGGGAAAAACTACACAGCAAAATTAAATAATTAGTTTAAGGATGCACTGAAGCTGGGGGTAGATTTCAAGGCCAATTCCAGGCTCTGTTTCCTCCATGGGACCTGTGAGGACTATGCCTCTCCTTGTATTTTATTTCCTGGCAAAGGTGATTCCCCCAGCATCCCCTTTCTCCCCTTTTGCATGTACCCACAGAGCCCTGCAAGGAACAGTGCTGGAGTTTAAGATTTCTCCAAAGTGGAGGCCAGGTCCTTTCCACTAAATTCATGGCACTGTTGTTCATTCTTTTTCCTCTACCAGGAGTCTCATCCATCCCTCTTGTCACCAGAGTTCCTTTCTTGGAGGACTACAGCCTGAAGTGGCTATGGTTGTATGGCTGGAGTGCTATGTGCATGGGGGCCAGTCACTGTTTTAAGCTACTTCGAGTTACCCACCTGTGCCCAGCCTGTCTTCCCAAGAAAGAAGGCTTTTGGTGCCCTTTTAGGGTCTCCACATCTCTGGATCGAATGTGAGGTCCAATGGGGTGCAGGCCAGGCCGGGGTGCAGGTAGAAAGGGACAGTATGCAGTACCTCAGGAGCAAAGAGAAAGGAAGCCTCTGGCCAAAAGCTCCCTTCCACATCTTCAGACACAACATCCCTTGGCCAAAGCTGGTCCCTTCTCTGGGGAACCACTGGCCATAGGCTTGTGAGCTCCTCATCCCCCACCAGGTACAGTGCTGTCCCCAGCAATAGCCAGGTGAAGGAAATGTGAGCTCTGCTTCCATTATGCACCTTTCTACCTCCCAGAAAGGCTCCTTCTCTCTCCTCTCAGCATCCTTTCCCCTTGGTGCTCAACCTGTCAGCAGGCAGCCCCTCTCCACCCCTGAGTCAGCAGCCAAGGGGGTCTGAGCATGTAGTGCTGGTGCTGCAGCCTCTGCTGCTGCAGAAGCCAGTACTGAAAGTCTCAGCAATGCTTGGAGAATAAAAATTGGCTCATGAATTAATCGTTCAAAGGGCAAGTCCCTGTTCCTGAGGATGAGGCGAGAAGCCAGCTAATGACTAGAGCGAAGGCAGAGGCCCATCTTCCCTGCTCAGTCAATGTACTTATTAGTGTGGGCAAAGAGTGGACTGGAGGCCTCTTCAAATCATGGAGCATCACAGGAGCCACAGGCGGAATGCTCAAGCACAGGGGGCGTGAAACTCCTCAGAGACGTAGGAAACATTTTGAGTTTTGCAAAATGCCATTTCTGAATGAGTTGAAATGTGCTCACCCATCTGTTCCCCTCATACCCCTTATCACTGGTTGTGGGGGGTGGCATCAGTAAATAATGGCAGTTTTAGCAATCTGGATCTGCATGTTGTTGGAGATCCTCAATCTCTTGGCCCTCAGCCAGCTGCTAGGGCCTTGCTCTAGTGTACCCCAAGCCCTTGGGGGGAAAACCTCAAGGCCTAGGGTAAATGTGAAATGGGAAGGGGATATCTGGGATAGTAGCTGGGATAGAAGACTTGAGGGGATAACAAAAGTATTACTTCAACTTCTCATACAAGCGCTGCACAGATCTAATTATATGGGAGGCTGGCTCTTCCTAGGGTCTGCCCCTCAGCCTGCAGCCCTATCTGGCTTTTGTCTTCACCCAATCAACTCCTGTTCATCTGTCAGACTTTGGAGTTTCAGTCCCAAAGCTGCTTCCTCTGAGATCTTCCCCCACCCTCACTGAGCTCTCACGGGACCCCAAATTAACGTTATCTAGCCTGACCACCCCAATATAGGGACCTCCTGTTTACTTGTTTCTCCTGCCACTGAGCCTGGTGGACAGGAGGTGCTTAGGAAATATTTTTCCAGGTGAATTGCTGCAAAGATGAATACCTGAGCCTCCCTGAGCCTGGTATCTTCATTATTATCCTATAGGCACAGGCCCACTGTTTGTAGAATCATGTCACCATCTAGATTGTCCTATCAAAATGAATTTCTTAAACTGGGCATGATGGCACATGCCTGCAATGTCAGTACTATGGAAGGGTGAGGCAGGAGGATCGAAAGATAGAACCCAACCCAGGCAATTTAGAGATTGAGTAAGACCTTGTCTCAAAATTAAAAACAAAATTAACAAGGCTGAGTGTATAGCTCAGTGATAAGGCCCTGGGTTCAATCCCTAGTACCATAAAATAAGCTGCTCCCCTCCTTTAATAATCATTCTTTAAATGACTGCCATGTGTCAATAATGACAGGGCCATGCTCTAAGAACCACAGAGTTGGCTGATTTTGTCATTGTGCAAATATTATAGAGCTGCTTGCACAAACTAGGGTGGTTATGATGTTGCTTGTGGGATAGTCTTATGGGACCACCACTGTGTATGTAGTCCATTGCTGACCAAGGCATTATTATATGGTACATAATTGAAAGTTTTCTCAAAATGTGTGTTTTCCAACTGTAAAATAGCAACAATTTTGTTCTTTTGAGAGTGTGCAGGCAGCTATCAATTACTTCTGGTCAACAATGGATTCTCAATGTCCTTGTTGCCGAAAGTGGACTCCTTGGAGAAGCTGCATCACCCAGGCATTTCCTGGAAATGCAGAGTCTTTGGCATAACCCAGACCCAGAGTCACACTCTGCATTTTAACAAGATTGTAAAATCAGAGAAGCACTAATATACCACTGATTCTCAAACTAGGCTATAAATTGGAATTTCCTAGGAGTTTTAAGAGGTATCAATCAATGCCATCAGGTATGGTGGTACATGCCCATAATTCTAGCACTCTTTAAGTCTGATGCAGGAGAATTGTTGCAAGTTTCAGGCCAACCTGGGCTACAAGGCCAGCCTGAACTACACAGGGAGATCCTGTCTCAAAATACAAAACAAAACAAAACCAACGCCTAGGTCTCACTCCAAAGGCTGATTTAATTGTTCTGGGAAGTGGCTTGAGCATTGGAAGGTTAAAAAAATTCTCCAGGTGATTCTAATGTATAGTCAGGCTGCGAACCCCAATCAAAAGGCCAGTGATCCACATGTCGTAGTGACTTATCTTTTTTTTTTTAATCGGTACTAAGGATCGAACTCATGACCCTGTGCTTGCAAGGCAGGCGCTTATGCTGCTGAGCTAAATCCCCAGCCCCATGACTTATCTTCTTACTGCACAGAAAAGACAGACAATAAATATTCCAAACTCCCTCAACTTCTCCCCAACCCTCACACTGTCTCCCTGTATTCCTATCCCCAGGATGAGGAGAGATGTTTCTCCCTCCTGCAAGGGTGATTTCCTAGATACTTCTGCTAAGAATCTTGCCCCCTTCCATCCATAATCTATCCTGAGTCTACTTTTGATAAAGCACATATGCCACACTCTCGATGCCTGACCTATTTCTGTATAAAAATCACCAGCCATTCACTGAGTCAAATGAGGAAAGCATGATTTTTGTTCTTTAATACAATAAAATGTTGCCATTCAAAACCTAAGATGGCTACATAAGAAGTAATTCCAACTGGGTAAAAAATGTATTTTCTCTCTTCGTGGGGTGTAATAATTGTCAATTACTTGCCCCAGTGATTAAATTTTCTGAGCTTTAAACATCATCACAGGGCCTTTTTACCAAAGCTATGAACATAATTACCACATGAATGTATTCCCAAACTGGTTAAAATATTAAGAATATGCAAAATAGTCACCCACCTTACGGTTGATTGCATTTCACGTCTAGAGATCTACACAGCCTCCAAAAGGAATACTACTACCCAAATTAGCTTTGGAAATGAGTTCCCCAATACACTACTTAATTTATTAAAATAGTGGTGCCCTCACAGATTTCATCTGAAACAAACCATTGTGAGGATGCATACTAGCTATGGGGACAGCCTGTCAGAGAGGACAGAGTGCAAACATTAGGTCTGATCTGATAGTGGTGAAAAATGGAAGAAATGGAGTCCAACATCTTCAACTGGCCACTGACACCAGGGGTTTCAAGATCTTCCCAGGGAGAGGGGGTAAGACCATGCCTTCAGATCCCATAAAATTGATTTATGTTCATTGTACCATCTCATCCTTATTTTTCTATTTTTATGTTGTATGTAGTAAATAAACATAAACATGCATATATAACTGTGTGTATTGAGAGGATGCTCAGTTCTTTTCTGATAGGAGTGTAAAAGTGAAAGCATTACTTACTCAACAGGAAACATGTTCTCAGATCCCAGTGGGAGTTCCCCCTGCCTGAACAAGTCTTAGGGTTACTGGCCCAGGCTACCCCACCTGTTTTGCAGAATAGGAAGCTGAGGCTCAAAGGTTAAGTCACTTGTTCAAGTTCAAACAGCATAGAGTATACTGACTCCAATACATGTGTTCCTTCCTCTAAAGCACATTACCTGAACCACTGCCCTTGTTTCAAATGTCAGAAGACATTGAGGAGCACTTCACTCTGACATACTGACCACACAGTCAACCAGCTAGCATTGCAGCATCACTATTATAACCAGGACCTAACACCAAAGTAAGTGGAATGTTTTAGTTCAATTATCTAAATGTCAAAAAGCATTTGATGAAGAGCCTAGGTATTCAACAATGGATGAATGAATAAAGAAAATGTGGGAAATATACACAAAAGAATATCATTAAGCTGGAAAGAAGAATAAGTGGAATCACATGTGATGATTAATCTTGATTTTCCATTTAAATGCCTTGAGAGAGTCCTAGGAGATTAGTAGAACACACTTCTGGATGTACCTGAGTAGTTCTTGGGGGTGTGACCTTGGGAATTATATCTGGTCCCTGACCTCTTCTTCTCTGGCTTGTACCCTGCCTCTCTGCTTTCAAGAGCCATGAATTCAGTAGCTTTTATTCACCACACCCTTCCACCATATATCTGCTTTGGAGCCAGCTTACCATAGACTGAAACCTCTGAAACCATGAGCCAAAATAAAACTTTTTTCCTTTAAATTGTGTATGTCAGGTATTCTGTCCTAGCAATATAAGACTGCCTCCACTCAGTTGACTACTGTTAGCCTGACTACAAAAAAAAATCTATGATGGCCATTGGTATCACATAGGCCTGAGTGTGGGGTTGGAGTTGAGAACTAGATTCACGTCCTTTGATTTAATAATTTAAAAATAATATTGGTATCTCTACATGGCAGGCAAGAAATTCCTATTCTTTCACCTCAGTATCACTTTCTCTGGTACCTTGTCTCTCAGCTTGGATCTCAAGATATTAACCAAATCCATATCCTCTCAGAGTTATCTGCTTTTATAAGGGCTCTTTTAAGGTTCATATTTCTTTCAGAAGTAAAGAAGTATATTGGTCAGGTTTCTTGTTGCTGGGATAAAATACCCAGCAAAAACAATTTAAAGAAGGAGAGTTTGATTTTGGCTCATGATTTTGGAGGATTCAGTCCAACTAGTTTCATGGCAGAAATATCATGATACAAAGGCATGATGGGGCAAAGCTGCTCACTTCAGGGCTTCCAGGAAGCAAAAAATAGAGAAGAGTGCTAGCAAGAGATATGCCCTCTAAAGGCATGCTCCAAGTGACCTACCTCCTACCTCCCCAGCTTCTAACATAACATTCATCTATGGACATCCATAGATTAATCCACAAATGAGTCCATGATTCAGTCAGCTCTCCAGATGTCTCTTAATCCAGTCAAACTGAAAATGAAGCTTAACTGTCACAAGGAGTATCTACCTAAAGGAAGAATATCAGTTCCTATATAGCTGTAGGTGATCATGTTAGTCTAAGAACCTTTCTAAGATAGAGAACAATCAATGTTTATTTTCCAGAGGAGGCCTCCTCTAATGCTAAGAGGAAAGAAATGTCCTCCTTACATCTTGGTGAGGCTTGGGGCAAGGTGGAAGGCATACCTCAGCATTACAACAGGGGTCAGTTAGGAAGAACTCTTGGTGGTGGCAAAGGATGCTCCCCTGAACAGTGGGCAATGTAAGTCAGTAAGTGCCTGGACCTACATTTGGCCAAGGTCCCATGGTTTTCCACCTGACACCCAGACCTAAAACACCCTTCAGTGTTGGAGCCAGAGGGGTGACATCCTGCAGGAACACAGGTCACATGTAAGGTCTCAAGCCAGGGACTATCATCTTGAAGAACTAGGTTAGGGGGAAATTTTTCTGGCTACAAAGAAGCCTCTTAAACTTGGAATGAAGAAGGGGGGAAACCTGCCTCTGGAAGAAAAAATACTTCTAATTAGGTTGAGATTCAGAGGTTAAATTTTTGTTCTGGGAAAAAGACTGTTTATAATCCTGTGTCATTAGCAGGACATTTTCCAGAGGCCAGCATGCCAGAAATAGACCCTCTGAGGGGTTACTAGAAGGAAGGGGTGCAAAATTCTAAAGTACAAAGGACTAGAGTTCAGATTTTTCACTTCTGTTGATGCCTGGGAGCCTCTCATCAAACACTGGCAAGAAATCAGTGCCAGTGCACTTTAGACTCTGTGAAAGTCAGGAGGAGTGGAAGTCTTGAACTCAGACAGGCCTAGCTTCAAATTTCAGTTCTGTCTAACTATGCTAGTTGTGCAGCCTTGGGCAAGTTAGTTCTAAGTCTCAATTTCCCCCTATGTAAGACGAGGATTTCAAAAATCTCTATCACATGGGGTGGTTGTAGTGATTAAGGGATATAATCTAAAATTCTTGGCAGAGTGCCTGGCACATGGAAAATGTGCAGTAAATCAAGGCTACTGTTATTATCCTTGTCATCATCATCATTGGCTCCATAATCCTTATTATTGTCATAAGTGTCATTATAGTTACTACTACTGACATTGCCTTCATCTTCATGATTCTCATTACCATCATCATCATCATCATACTTGTTGTTACCTTCATAACTGCCTGCCTCATCAAATCCACTGGCCATACATACTTCCTTTGATCATGTCAAGTAACATCACAGATACACCCTTGGCATCTGAACAAGTCTGTACATTTATAACTCTGTTCATTTGAAAGTCATCAGCTAGGAACTGGGAAGGCACTTAGCATAGAATTAGTGATACACCTGGTGGTGATATTTCCAGGCCAGTCCCCAGACTCACTTATCCCCCAATATAGTTAAAATATGCAGTGAAAATAGAGGACAATGCTGTTGTAGTATTAGGACCTAAAAATGGGAGGGGAACTGTCATATAAATACAAAAAGATCTATTTCTCATTCAGAATAGAGGGCTTAGGGAGAAAGAAGAGTACTCACAGTCCTAGGCATCTTGCATATGAACTCATAAGCACTTTCAAAGTTCTGAAGTTACTGTCATTTACCTGTGCATAACTGAACTTCCTATCTTTCCATTTTCCTTCTCTGACAAGGGCCTAGGTAGTGCTCCTCACCTACTCACCACTTTCTCACAAAAACAAGGGAAAAGTCGAAGAGAAGAGACTTGACTATTTTTATATAATGGAGTACTACTCAGCTACAAAGAAGGATAAATTCAAGGCTTATACAGGCAAATGGATGCAGCATGAAACCATACTCATAAGTGAAATAAATCAGACTTGCATGTGTAAACATCATACTGTCTCCCTAGTGTAAGAAACTGAAAGAGTGAATAAGATCTAAAATGTATAATAGATATTGTGAAAGGGGAAGAAACTGCTCAAAAGGAAAGAACAGCTGAGATGGAGGAAAGGAGAAAAGAAAAGAAAAGAAAATGAAAAAAAATATATATATACACACACACAAGATAGCTAAGATAATTATACTACTAGTTTCTATTCATTTAAAAGAATGGTTTGTGCCTATACTGTTTGATCAATTTTTCACGCATATATCTTGTAATCTGAGCAACTACTTTGAAGATAACATTGTACAATATATTAACCACTGTTAAACTCCTATTGTTTTGAAAATTTCTATCATTGTTTTTATTTTTTTTCTCTTCAAAATAAAAAAGAGGGGAAAAGAAATCAAGATTTCCTGAGATAATTAGGCAGAAGTGGAAGGAGAAAATATTAGAAAGCATGTGTAAGTCCACATGAGAGTGCTCAGCCAGAAAAGTGGTAAAATACAGAGAAAACAAGGGAAGCTTTGAGAAGAACATAGAGTGAGAGTTCTTCAATTGGCTACAAGTTCTTCCACTGACGCACTGGTGCTGTCAGAGTACAACAGCTCAGTTGCTGCATGGTGTGGCCGAGGAGGAGGTGATATTGGAGCTTCTTACCACAGTGACAACATGTTGAAAAACATAACACTGTTTACAAGTACAGGTGCTACTGGTATACACAGACACTGGTCCATATTTTGGCAGAATTTTTCCTGTTCTTTCAAAATCATAAAGCACATTCACTTGTGACTTGGCTATGCTGTCAGTCCCAGAAACAATCAAGTAACAACAAATGCTGGCCAGAGTGTGGGAAAAGAAGCCCTTCTATATTGTTGGTGGGAGTGCAAATTAGTACAACTGTTATGGAAATAAGTATAGAAATTCCTCAAAAAAATAGAAATTCCATTCAACCCAGCTATTCCCATTCTCATCATCTTCCGAAAAGAGTTAAGACATCATGTTACAATGATAAATTCATACTCATGTTTATAGCAGCACAATGTATAACAGCTAAGTCTTAGAAGCAGCTTATACATCCGTTAACAGGTGAACAGATAAAGAGAATGTGGTATTTACACACAATGGAGTACTATTCTGCCATAAAGAAGGATAGAATCATTTGTAAAGAAATAGATGCATCCTGAGACCACAGTGTTATGTGAAATAATCAGCCACACAAGCCTAAGTATCACAGTTTCTCTTATATAAGAAACCCAAAGCATAAATAAAGAACAAAATAAAAGATCGATACTGGGGAACAGGGAGGTCTTTTTTCAAATGAGAAGGGGAGCAAGAGACAGAGATAGGGAAAGAGAAAAAAATGAAAAAAGAATTGAGATGTGTTATGTACATGTGCCAACTCCCTACAAGAAATATAATCATTATGTATCATAGACATGTACTAGTAAAAAATAAAAACTGACAACATAAGTAAATTTGTTTTTTTGGTGTCTGTCTTCATTTTGCCTGCTCCACACCCTGCTCATCTTTCGGCATTTGGAATTGGGTTTCTCCCATCAAAACTGAATTTTCCAGAAAGAGGTGGCTAACTCATATTCAATTAGGTGTATGATTGATAAGACATAAATATTATGTTTTCTTTTTTTTAAATTTTATTTAAAGAGAAACAAAAGCATGTGAAGGTTAGAGATAATAGAGGATTCCAAAAAAAGATAAACAATAAGAAATCACTAGTTAAAATTACATATTGTCCTCTTAGAAATAGTTGCACAAGTTACAAAATTAAAGCATACAAAGTAGATAGTCAAACAGTGAGAGTGTAAACAGCTATGCATGCATGAATATCTGTATGTATTTCTATACTTTCTGTGTTAGAGGGAAAAATAAAACTTATAAAGACAAAACAAAACAAATTCCTATAAAAACATGAAACCAAAAAGTTGTAAAAAACCACAGTACAAGGTGATCTACAATGATTACTGTGTTGTTTCTTATTATCTTCAATAGAATGTCTATATCATCAGGCATAATTGAATATAGCAGTATGATTGAGTATAGCAGTAAATAACAGTATTAGTAAAAATAAAATATTGTAGACAGTATAAAACTTCAAAGGCAGGTAATAATCAAACGAGAGTGGATATTCTAGTGGATCTTGTCATCTTAAGTGCAGTTGCCTATACTCTCAGACTTGATACTATCAATCAAAACAGCTTTGAATAAAATCTATCAATACAAAACAGCAACCCAACAAACCAGATTTGATTACGATCAGTCATGGTAAATCTGTGTAGGTTTTACAGAGCTTTAGATTAAGTTAATAGGAAATTAAGGATGATTACCTTACTATATCCTGTTATTTTCGGGATTACTGTCTGTGCCCTCAAATCTAGTACAGGTAAAAATGACTGGAACAGAATATAATACATCTAAGCAGAGTAGTGTGGGTAATGTGGGTTTTAAATCCTGGTGCACTATTTACAATATAGCGTATCAAGACCATCTATATTATAGTTTCTAGTTATCCTTCTCTGCCTCATTTCTGCTATGCTATTTTTCTGCCTTTATTTGTCTAGTTTTCTCCTTCATTCTACTGCCTGCCCCACTCACTGAGGCCTTTCTGCCACTGTTCCTAAAATCCTGGTATTTTTTTCTCTCTCTATAGAATGTCCTTCAGTATTCTCTGTAGGGTTGGATTGGTGGTCACAAACTCCCCCAGTTCCTCTTTGTCATGGAAGCATCTTGTTTCTCTATTAATTTCTAGTTGACACTTTTACAGCGTACATCAATCTGGGCTGGAGGTTATTTTCTTTCAGAGCTTGCCAACACTTTGCCCCAAACTCTTCTTGATCTGATGGTCTGTGTTGAGAAGTGAGCCATGATTCTGATGGGCTTACCTTTATAGGTAATCTGTTTCTTTTCTCTGATGGCTTTTAATATTCTGTTTTTATATTGAATTTCTGGCATCTTGATTATTATATGTCTGGGTGTAGATCTTCTTTGGTTGTAGGTGGCTGGAGTTCTGTATGCCTCATACAACCGAATGTCATTTTCTTTTCCCATGCTTGGGAAATTTTCCTTAATTATTTCCGTGAATAGCCTTTGTAATTCACCTGTATTTATTTCTGCTTCTTCATTCACGTTTCTTATTCTTAGATTGTATATTCTCTTGTCATGTTCTAGCCTTTGTATTGTTACTGCCTGTTTCCTTGTTATTTTTAAGAGATCTTTCCTTTCATGATCACACGTTGCAAACTGGTCTTCAAGTTTTGATAGTTTATCCTTAGTTTCTTTTAAGGAGTTTTGCCAGCTTTCAATGGAGTTTTTAATTTCCTGGTAGTCTCTTTGAATCTGCTTCATGTATTCTATATCTTCTTTATATTCTTTATCGAATGTTTCTCTCCTTTTTTTGTGTTCTTCCCTTCTTCTGTCTGTATCATAATGAGAGATGCTTCCTGAGAGCATTTCTTTTATTACTCTACTCATATCCTGCTTTACCTGATTTAATATTCAGTTTTGAGCTTGTCTGCAAGGTCCCGAAGATATCTCTTAATGTCCATTGAAGCCATGTCTGATGTTGCGTGTTTGCCGCCCTCAGTCTCCCTTGTTTTTCCTTCTCCTGAATCAGGGCTCTCAGGGTTCTGGGCTGGGGTCCTCCTCCTGCCTCTCCCTCCTGTCATGGCCCTGGCTTCCTCCACACAGGTTACAGTGCATGTCCCAGCCCCCTTCCCTGTTGGCCACATTTTCTCCGAAGCACACTGGCAAGGAACCTCTGCCCTCTCCTGCCTGTTCTTGTCACTGAGGTGTAAGTAGGCTACATATGCCTGCCCCTCCCCAACAGGCCAGCCAAACTTCAGCTGCCTTCACCCGGTTAGTACTTGCTAGGCGCAGGGAATTGATTTGGGACACCTCATTGGGTCCCAGCCAGGGGCGCGGCCCAGTCCAAACATATTACACGAATCTGCTCTGGGGAGGGAGCAATCAACTGAAGTCACTGTCGCTCCCAGTTCAGGCTCCTCCTGCCCGACTCCAACATGTCACCCACTTGGTTGCACCCTTCCCATGGGGGGGCGTCTCATTTCCAGCACTGACCAAGGATTAATGAAGGTCCCTTTGCCGGCTTCGCTCTCCATTGGGCTCCCAACCCCCGACTTCAGGGCTGCTGCACTTCCTGTGAGTGGCAGCAGGAACGAGTTTGGGCAGCTCTGCTTGCAGGCACGGGTTCAAGCTGGTGCAGACTTGGCGAGTCACCGTGAAAATGCTGTGTCCCTTAATTTTTAGCTGTTTCAGTTGTAGTCCCGAAATATTTGACGAGCTTTTTTACATTTTAATTTCTTCCTGTGTCAATAGGATCCATCTCCCTCGGTCTGGGTCTCTCCAGGGTGTTTTATTCTGGCATATGAATTGTTTCTCCTGGGAGGCTTTGTATTTTGTTGCTCACTGATTGGCCATCTTGTCTTCTCCACCTATGTCTTCTTTATTGGTATAATAACCATGATCCAGTCAGTGATAAAGCCATGGACCACGAAATGAAACTCTTAATTGAGAAGCTGCAGATACCAATCATAGAGAAGACCCTTACGGGCTTGATATCTCTCCATAGAGACAAAAGACTACGACTGTGATTAAGTTTATTGGCTGCACTAAAAAGCACCTGAACAGTTCATATCTAGATGACCTACAATGGCCTTATGCTCTCGTAGGTAGGGCTTTTGGAAGGTGATTAGGTTATGGGGCTTATAGTTAAATGGGATGTTGTGAGGTGGAGCTGGTTCTAAGGAGGCAGGTCACTGGGGACGACGTGACCTGGAAGGGTTATTTCTCTCCTGTTTTCTTCCCTTTGCTCTCTCTGCTTCCCTACCACCATGAAATGAGATGTGAGCAGATTTTCCTCTGTCAGGTCTCTGCCATGCTGTCCTGCCTTGGAATCAGCTGATTGTGGACTATAACTGTGAGCCAAAATAAACCTCTCCTCTAAATTTCAGGTGTTGGGTATTGTGCCCCAGTAAAGAGAAAAATGATTAAGAAAGCCTCAACTCTTAAACTTAAGGGTAAGAAAAGACATGGATGTCTTCTAGGAAGGGACAGTCAACTATTCATTCCTTTAGGGACTCAATCAGCAAATGTTTATTGCTTACCCTAAAGGAACTGCCTGAATATGTACCTCCCAAATGCAGAGATTTTAGCAGTAACCAGAGTTGTCTTTACCTTGTGGAATGGGGGCCTGTTAGCAAACTGGATACCTCCTGAGATTCTGGTTTCTGTCTTGCTAGGTTTCCATACAGAATTTACAGGCTGGCAAGGGACAGTCCCCAATACAAGATGGTACTGCAGAGCTACAGCTACTACAGAAACTAGTGGTGCTTGCCAACCACGATGGACATGGTGAGGAAGAAGAGGCAAGTCTATTGTTTTTTGGTGAACCCAGTTGGCTAGTTATTTTAGCTTTAGTAATGCTCTGATGGAAAGATCCCTCAGTGAAGATCTAACTGAAAATCATTTATCTGAGAGAGGATCTTGGATGAAACAGTGAGATAGGAAAGGAAGGATGGTAATTTATCAAGCAGGTTTCCACTGCAGTCAACTGGAGCTCTATTGCACTGAGGAATGCTGCAAGACACTGAGGAACATTCGTCAGAGTCAGAGATGACTATCTTTCCAAAAACAAATGTACAAGAGATGATCAGCTTGGCTGGTGTACTCCTTTGCTAAAATGTAACTAGGGCCCTCTAGAAAGTTCTTTTAATCATATTTGTGTTGGCTGGAATGCAAGATGCTCCTGGGATGAGTCACAGAGGGAGTTTTATTTCCAGTGATCTTGTGTTCCAACTCAGGGACCAAAAAACAATAAATAAATAAGACACTGCTTCACATCAACTGTACACTGCCTAAAAATAATAATAATAACCTTGACCCAAGAAGTACACAGACAATGCAGGAAGAAATGAGTGGGAAGTACTCATCTTTTAAAGAAGTAGACTTCTTTCTGGAATTCTGCTTTGTCAACAGCATCTTTCTGCCTGGAGGCAAGCTTTTTCAAGAGCAAAATGATACACTTGGGAGAATCTCAGGGCTTGTGAATCTTTTGAAGTCCCTAAAAATTCTCTATTTTTATTTTAAAGCAATGATCATGGTTGGAGCTAATACAGCATAAACAATACAAAGTTGAGGTGGTGTAGGAAAAAGACTGGCTGCATAACATCTGGCTAGCTGGCAATGAAGACTGTAGGTGTTATTTCCTATTTTATTTGGGGGGCAGAGTTCCTCTGGAATGCATGTATTTACCATGTAGGCAACACATATGTGGTGGTCAAATAGGAATGAAGCCACCCGTTTCCCTCTAATAGTCAAGGGGGACCCTCAAATCAGGATCCATGCCAATTCCTCTCTTTCCTCACCCATTCTATTGCCAGTATTTTCCCTATGAATTGCAATCATGAAAACTTTCTTGCTGCAGGTCACACATGAACTGAATCTTGCCACACTGGCAGTATTTCAGCAAGGGAGATAGCAGAATGAAGGAAGGTTTTCCAGAAGTGCAGGATTGGAGGAAAGGCACAAGAGGACAGGTGTGTCTGGGACAGGCCAGCTGGCTGGGCTGCTGGAGCTCAGGGCTAGTAAGGGCTTTGAAAAAATATATTTAGAAAGTTGTCCAGCTCTTCCAAGGGTGTTCAAAGTCATCCCCCAGCAATGACTCTTATGCCTTAAAGGTTTGTTGATGTAGCCAACAAAATTTTGATAAGTTCCTAGGCCTCAGTGAGCTGGAGGCCTCAATTCAATAATGAGACCATCAGGCTAGGGGAAAAAACAGAGGCAATTTAGTTTGCAGGACTTTGCTAGCTCTCTCATTTCCCCTACTTCATGGCCTCTCTCACACATTCACCAGATGATAATAACAAACCATTTACTGAACACTGACTTATGTGCCCGGCACCCTGCTCAGTATTTTATACTCATTTTCTCATCTTGGTTTCTCAGCAAACCCAACAGATTGGTATCACCTTGGGCGTGACTTGATTTGTTGGACTGTTGCTTCCCATCCCTCTTTCATCCCCAGGAACTGAACTGTAAATCCCCAGGAAATGGTTGTTTTTGATAGGAGGAAGGGACAGAGCTTTCTAGACATGAGCATCAATTCACTGGGGGAAAAGCAGGCCTTAGAGACATGGGTGAAGGGAGGGCAAAGGTTCCTGGTAAAGTGTAGGGTCAGGTAGGATAAGGAAAGTGGGCAGAATGTAGGTAAAGTCTCCTGTCTCCAGGCAGTTCCTCAAACTCCTTGGTCTTCTTCTGCATCTTGGGCAGGCCTGCCTAGCTTTGTTTTTTGGGCCCAGTCCTGTTTGAGTTCCCTTCTCTACTCTTCCCACTGCTGCTAGTGATCACTGGACACCAAAGGACACAGCCTGAACCAGGGCTCACTTTTCTTTACAGAGCTCAGCTCTTGCCTCCTATGGTTTGGCTAAGTGTAGGCCAGAGGTCCATATGTTCAAACCTTAGCCTCCTGCTTGGCACTACTGGGAGATCATGGAACCATTAAGAAGTGCAGCCTAGTGGGAGGTTTGCAGGCACGTCCTTGAAAGGCACAATGGGACTCCAAACACTTGTCTTCCTCTTTTTCACTTGTTGCTCATGAGATGAATGATTTTGCTGCTCTGTGTGGCTAACACAGATTGAACCCTCCAAAACTGAGCATCAAAATAACCCTTTTGTTTTTAAAGTTGATTATCTCAGGTATTTTTAATGGTAATAGAGGGCTGAATATCACACAATGCCACTGGACTAGCCTGCATCCTGGGCTCAGGCTCATCCTCAATATTCCCCAGGGATGTTTCATCTGTGGCTGACTGACTGGCTGCTCGTGGGGCTGATCTCCCATTCTTCCTGGACTACTGGCCAGCCTTCCTTGCAGTTAGGTGCAGTCTTGAGCCTGCGTGCTGGGCAACAGACTGTGAGTGGAGGTAAGTGATGGACATCACTTTCAGGCCTGGCTCTCACAATCCTTCCTTCCATTTAAGATGCTTCAGTCCCTTCCTCCTTGCCTCAGTTTGATATACAAGGACTTCTGGAAGCTACCTGATGATGTCAGTGGAGCCACAAGATGGGAGGGGCCTCCATGTTGGAATCATGGCTTGGAGGTGGGCCATACACCATCAGGAGTGTCTATTTGGGACTTTATATGTGAGTGAGAAATAAAATTCTATTTTGTTTGAAATTCCCGCTACACTTTTCAATTTGTTAATAACAGTGCTTCCTGGAACCCACCCTGTGCCCTCTGCAAATGACCAGCCTATCCCTTCCTCCATGCTCAGAGGCCCCGAATCCCAACTTCACTGGCTGAAAACCAAAACTGCAGAAGCAGCCCAAGTGCCCAAAGCCCAATTCCAAGCTTCCACTTGCTACCTTTCCTACCACTCAAGTACCAAGCACCCTTAGCTGTTCTTCCTGTTTTGAATCAATTTATTAACATGGGTTCAAGATTATTCTTTGCTCAGTAACTGAATAAATATCCACTGAAAGACTTCATTGCATTGGTGCTCATATCGTAGGCAGGAGCAAGAGAGTGGCTCCAGAAAGCAGGAAAGTAGCAAGCATGTCAGCAGCTTTGTTCCCCTGGCTTTGGCTTGCATCTCCTCAGGTGGCCTCATCCATGCCACAGATTTGGGTGGTGGAGGGTGAAGCAGCCTGGCACAACATAAACCAATAGGCCAAAGAAGTGGACATACCAGGGCACATACCAGTGTCAGAGGGCACTGATAGGACAATAACGCCCCCTTTTCTCCTGGTAGCCCTTGCTAGTTTGCTGATTTATAGAACAGAATGGCCTGGAATTTTCACTCTTCCTTATACCAGATTCTTTACAGGACAGGTGCTGGTGGATTGTCCTTTGGGGGAGTTCACCATCTATAGTTCCAGGGTCTATGGCCACTTTCCATCGTTGCCCTACAGAACTGATTTTCTGGGTAAAGATTGCCCATTCAAACGTCCTCCCTTTCCACTGACCTCAGAGGTGTCACTACTAGTAAGCCTTTCATTGTTTTCAACAGTACTGCCCTCTGTCTGACTACCTCTCCAAAAATACCAGTTCTTCAAAAGACACTAGATCCTTGGAGAGGACACTGGAGCAACTAAATTGATCAGAAGGTTTTCCATTCAATCAAGGTTTTAATGTGCAAAGGTATATCCAAACATTTTCTGTAACCTTCACTATCACCTCAAGAAGTAGGCAGACATATTCTTGCTTTCATAGACAAGAGACCTAGACTTGCCTTGGGCTCTGTAATAAGTGTCAGAGAAGAATTGAACTAGCCCCAGTGAAGGCCAATAAAATTCTTCCCAGGCCTAAAACCCCAGTTCCAGGGATACTTGACTAGGGGCTGTGATGCATGTAATATTCCTTAAAAGACACTGCAGCGAGAAATTTCCTATCTGGGATTCAGGTAAAGCCCTGACCTGGACAGCCACTGCTCTAATCAAGTGCTAACAGTGCACACCTAGGGCATGACAGAGGCAGTACCAGTGGGGAAGCCCCCATCCTGGCTCTTCCACTTACCTCTTCATCTCCATCAAGATTTGAGCATTGGATGAAGAGCTTCAGGAATGTTCAAAATGTTTTCCTTACTGGTGAATTTTCTGTCTTGCTAATTAGCACAATAATGACTGTGAGAAAAGGGTAAAGTTGGGGATATTCAGGATTTATGGTACAAGTTGGATGAAATATTTTAGGGGCAGTCCCCCATCCTTGCACAGACAGGATTAGAGAACCCAGGAAAGCCCGGAGCTGGCAAAGCAAAGGATGGGTCTGATGCTTGCCGTCTAACTGGTCCCATGCCTGGTATCTGGTTTTAGAGGATTACCAGCTATCTATGCCAACTAGAAGGTAACAAAATAATACCTTGGGAATGTTATAGCTACCTTAAAAGAGTGTTATATCTGCCTTAAATGGTCATAGCAGCTGAAAGGACAGCCAGCTGGAATTCCCACAGCAGCCTTATGAATTGCTCTGTGCCTTCTGGCTACTCACTTGTTAGATTATCATTGTCTGTATTTGTATTGCCCTGGGACTTGTCCCGAGGCTGTCTCAGTGTGATTCTGAGCTCTCTGTGCAGGGGCCCCTGCTCTTCTCTACTCTGCCTCTCTTGCTTGCCTCCTTTCCTTTTCCTAGCTCCCTCCTTGGGGCTTTGGCCTTGGGCTTGGCCTGCGGCAGCCCACAAACAACCAGGGCTGGAAAGACTGTTTGAGGAGCAGGGATGATGAGTGGAAACCTCCTATCCATAAAAATTTAACACCAGATTTCCCTCCCAAGAAACCTTTTCAGTGTCTGAGCTGGCACTGACTGACATACTTCAAAAATTCTTTAAAATGTCCTTTAAAAAAGGAAAAAAAAGTGACCATATTATATTCATCAGAGTGATTACAATGAAAAGTATTATAGATACTAAGTTGATGAAGATAAGGAAAAACTGAAACGTGTTCACACTGTTGATAAAATGGTACCACTGCTATGGAGAGCTGTCAGGAATTTTCTAGTAAAATTCAATGACTCCCTACCTTATGCTTCACCACTCTACTCTGGGGTATACTCCTCCTGCCTCAAGCAAGAACATCTATTCACAAGAAAACTTGTACACCGACATTCATATCTGTTCTATTCATAAGAGCCACAAACTGGGAACAGCCCAAATGTCTGTTCCCACATGTGTGCCACATCCACACAATGGAATACTATTCAGCAATAAAAAGCAATCAACTTCTTTGAGCAGAACTGTTTGTAGTCTGACTGTTTGAATATTTACTATGTACCCTTTAACTTTGTAACTTGAACAACTATATCCAAGATGACAATATGTAACTTACAAATTACTGATTTCTTAGTGGGGCTTTTTCTCATTCTCCTTTTTCTTTCTTTCTTTTAGAATTCTGTATTATTGCTACCCTTTTTTGCTTTGTTTTTTTCCTTCTCTTTAAATAAAATTTTAAAAATGTATAATTGCTATTGTTAAAAAAAAGGAAACAGGAAGCACTATAAAAGATATAGCTGCATGTATGATTAGATGTGTGGGATTGATGACCATATTTCTAGTAGGTTCTTATTGGATTGCTGAACAGATCTGTTTGCACTCTCACTGCTTGAGTGTCCACTTTGTGTGCTTTAATCCTGTAACTTGAATAACTATTTCTAAAAGAACAATGTGTAATATATCAACTAGTGATTTCTTACTGTTTATCTTCTTTTCTTGAAATTCAGTAATATTTCTACCTTTTTCCTGTTTTGTTTTTCTCTTTAAATAAAAAAAATGAAAAAAAAAGCAATCAACTATTGCTATGTGTCCTGGCACAGATATAGCTCAAAACACTGTTGAATGAAGGAAGCCAGATACAAAAGTTTTGCTTTTTGTAAATAATCATTTGATTTAGAAAAGAGATGTAAAACACTATCAAAGAACTTTGGAAAGGGGGAAAGCCCTCGGTGGTTCTTGTGCATACATTTGTGATTGCTCCAGAGCCCAGTGTGTGGCAGGGAGATAAAGCAAAGGCTGATGGTGGAAAGGGGAGAGGATGCTTCCTGTGGGTACCTACCGGGGCCCTGTATCTCAGGTACAAAGGAGACAGCAATGTCAGCCCCCAAACACAAGTGCTCAGTGAAATAAACTAACTGAGGCCACAAAGGAAAGCTGGTTCCAGAGTGTTGAATAGATATCAGGCTTTGAACCAAAATCACTATCCAAGAAGTGCCAATAGTTTTGGATTTGGGAAAAGAGAGCGATTATTAAGGACAGCAAGAGCCAAAATGTATTTGGACAACTGCTGATCCACTGAGAAGACCCTGAGCAAGGGACTTCAAAGGGATGCTACTGAGACCTCCTCAGTGGGTCTCTGGGATGAGGCAGCCAGAAAAGCCCCAAATAGAATGAAAGGCAAAAATTCCTTTAGGGCAAAAGTCTCCCATTTTGCGTGGTGGAGAGGAATCTTCCATTTCCTCAGTAAGAAGCTGGCCACAGTCACACACATTTATTCAGTCCTGGAATAATAGCACATAGAAGCTTTATGAGTCACAGCTACAGGCTTGAGCATGTAAGATAGGCATGCACACAAACCCTGGTTCTAACCATGAGAACTCCGTGGCTTTGAGAAAGTGACTTAACCTCTCTGAGCTGAAGTTTCCTTGCCTGTGAAGTGGAAGAAAAGACACCTGCTAGTAAAACAGAAACTGTTCAATGCCTCGTGAATGTTCAAGCAGAATCATATCGGGGTTCCTAGGCTCCTTCCACATTGTCTATGCCAATCTCTCAGCAGGAGGAGGAACACCCTTCAGCCAAATTAGCATTCTTGGCTTTTTTTTGAGCCTCATGTGCATAGAATTCGTCAAATCACAATAGATGGTTTATAACACTATCCCATGCATGGCTCACTTTTTCTTGTTTTATTTAAAAAACCATTTTACTTTTAATACTAGAAAATTTAAAATAATAAACACTAATTGAAGGCATCACTGGACTCAACAACATGTGGGTCGATCTCTGCACTTTTCCATGCCATCAGCTCTTTTGTCTACAATGCATTACACTTTCCCATGGGTGCTAAGCACTGAGACAGAGATGGATTGGGGTAAAAAAGGCTTGAGAGTGGTGCAGATCAGGAACTAGAGAGGGAACTATTTCAAGGAGGGTGAACAGGGAAAGCCTCTTTGAAGTGGAGTCTTTTGAGCAAAGATCTAAGAAGGGAGGATACCACACCATAACAGTATTCCAGTGCTTCCAGAAGAAGATGGTGGGGGAGACAGAGACAGACAGACAGACAGACAGACAGAGACAGAAACAGAGACAGAGAGACAGAGAGAGAGTTTCAGAGTGGTAGCAAAGAAGAAAGGTAGGGGTTAGGTCGATCACATGTGGCTTTCTAATTTTCATTTTACAAAGATTGCAGATCTTTGTAAAGATCAAAAGTCAAATGCAACTCACTTTACAGATGAGAAAACAAAGGCTCAGGAGAGGTGAGGAGACCCAGCCATGTACCTAGTTAGAGGCAGGTTTACGGTTAGAATTCAAAGCTTCATGCATCTTCTGTGACACATGGCTCCTCTGTGCCCTCAGGTGATTTGAATTCCACAAAATGACTCCAAGCAGCTTTTAAGTGATGAGGTGACAAATAGTATATTGAAATGGTGTTCTTCCATGCAGAAGCTCTTTACCAGGAAAGAGATGATTTGAAGACTAATTAGGATTCTGACACTGGTTAATGACTAAATCCTTAGAGCCATGTCAAAAATCCATGTAAATATTTCCAAATTATTTTCTTATTATAGGTGATATTTATTCTCAGAAGAAAAATCAAGGATATACTAGTGACAGGCTGAAATTTGAGTTGAGTGCTGTGATCATACAAGGAGAAGCAAGAATTTGTCCTAAGAATCTACAAATAACTGCAAAATATCCAAGTGGCAGCTTAATGATTTTATGGGTACTTTAATAGCATCCCTTTAGTTCAATAGATGACAAGAGTTCTTATTTCTAATGAAGTGGATGGAAATATTAAGGTCAAAAGTATAAAGGTTCACCATCACCCTTTCTTTTCAAACTCTGAGCTAGGTATAAGATAAAAACAGAAGAGAGACGGGTGACTAAAGACATTTGAATAAGTCTGACCTGCATTCCCTATTAAACCTTCAGGGTAAATGATTTCTCAAGTCTGTTTTCTTCTTTGGCTGGCTAATCTCTTCCTTCCAGGAGGAGATTTCAGACCCTCCTCTCACTGGCTCATCTCTGGCAACAGACCTGTGTGCTGTTTCCATCTCTAGTCCCCTCACTGGGCTCTGATACAGTTGCAGAAATTATGACTCCAGAGATCACAATTACTGACTTCCGAGAGTCTCTGATTTCTCCCAGGAGAATAAGCAGACGAGAAGTTCTATGTATGTTTAAAGACAAATGAATTCAGGCTGTTTCAGAATCACACCCAAGCTTTTCTCTGCTTCTCATTTTTTTCTGAGGATAATTCTGAAAGTATGCAGATGTGAAAGTGCTAATGCTAGAGGGGCCGGACATCCCTTGGCACAGGTGAGAATCATTTGCTTTTATTTACTTAAGCTGTGTCTCCCCAGGATCAAGACAACTCAGTCCAGTGGATGCAACAAAAGTGACTCAAATCATCAGTTGACAAGCCACAGAAGGATTCTCTTCCTAAGCCCTCTGTCCTAGGCCACTCTCCCATTGGGAAAGCTTAGGGCCACTGGTAGATCTCACAGCATACATGCACTCACTCCCTGTGGCTCTTATTTGAGAAAGAAAACACAATGCAGAGGCTGGCCAAATCTGAGATAAATCCTTCTGATTCTCAGAAAAGAGACCCTAGTTAATGAAATGACTCAGAGGAGCTCAGCTTAGCCACCGGGCGCATGTGGTTGTGTGAGTATGAGCAAGGCCCTTAACCTCTGAATGCCTCAGTTTCCTCAACTGTATGATGAGAGGGAGTAATAACTTTATACAGATCCTGCAGCATGAATTAATATGTGCAAAACAGTTAGAACCATTCCTGGCACATGGAGAGTACTTGGTAGGGTTTGCTAATTTTATTATAAAAAGAGATGGGGAGCCAAAGAACCCTTGCTGTGGAATGCTAAATAAATAAGGGAAGAATTATGCTTGAAAGTATAAATAAGCAATACATAATATGAAATACAGGAATTTTTGTTCTCGGCAGCTTTTCTGTGGCAATGGTTAATCTACTGAAACATAAGCCTGGCACAGGGCTTCCCCAGGTGCATGATGGGCAAAATGTGTGGGGAACTGGTAACTGACATCTAAGGTGACCAAGTGTAAGGTCAAGAGAAGAGGTGGCAGGTGGGGGCCTCAAGCAGGGTTTTCACTAAGCCAGACTTCCTGAGATAAGTGGAGAGACAGTCAACGCTGGCTACATAAGAGACTCAAGTGGGAAGCTTTGCAAGATCTGGATACCCCAGACCAGTGAAATCAGAATCCCACATAGTTTGGCCTAAGTATCAGGATTTGTAACAGCTCCTATGTGCAGACAGGGGTTAGGACCCCTCTCTCACATTTAGACTCTTCTTCGCCACCATGTCACTGGAGAGCTTATTTTAGTCTGCCCAGACAGAGTCTCAATTCCCTTCATAGAGGCAAACAGAAAACACACCAAGCCCCATCCAGGGCAGAAATTGATTACTATTTGTTTATGGTTCCAAAGTGTCTAGTCTAACAGGCTTGATGCTGCATCAGTAAGTGAACGACTAAATACATGGATGGATGAATCAATGAATAAAAGAGCATAACAGCAAATGTCTGCTGATAAGGAAGTAAACTGGTTAAAAACTTTCTGGAGGGCAATTTGAAAGCATTCATACCTACTGACCCAGAAAATCGGCTTCTTGGAATCACCCCAAGGAAATGCAGTCCCTGGCTGGCTTCTTTCCCAGGTGCCTGCAGTTCTGATTAAAGAGAGATCTGTGGGCTATGGAAGTAAACAGTGGACACTCCAGAGCGACCATGCTCTTGCAATCCCACTTCTGTCAGGAAGTGAGAGAACAGCAAAGATCATGTTTTTTCCTTCATTAGAGATGAGGATTCACATAGACTTTCATATAAGAACTCAGTGTAGACCAAGAGTTCAATGACCTAAGACAAGAGTCTCTTCTCCATAGGAAAAAGCTAATAAGAAGGCTCAGCCAACCAGGCACTTGGACCTAAAAGAAATACAGTTAGCCAGGGCCTGATGTTTGATTTTGAACAGAACAGCCCTCTATTAGCAACCCAGGAGGAGCTGACTGCAAAATTGTCCCTGTGTGGTTAATGATGTGACCCAATTTTGCCAGCTGGTAAGAACAGGGGTGTCTGTATTTTGACGCCTTGCCCAACATACTGAAAATGGGTTTTTAACTTAGGGGAGTTAAAAAAACATCCCTTCCTGAAGATGTGGGTGGATCTGCCTTTGAATACATCTTAAAGGCACAATACATTAGGGTGAATTCATTTGTCAAGAAGCAGGGCCTGTCTCACAGGGCAGGATCTCCATCTATTATACAGGTAATGAGGGATCTTCTCCACTGTGTATGCAATAGTATTAAAATGATAGGACTTTGAGCTAGGGCCTGGAACCAAAAGGAATAAAATTTGCAAACATGCCCTTTAAAATTCCAAATATCCCACCTGAAGCTACTAGATATGTTTGTATGTGTATGTACTTCTTGTTACTTAAGAGAAAATTGAATCATCAAATTTAAAAACAGTCCCTGGATAATACCACTTATAAGAAGTTTAGTCCAAAAAAAATATTGTTCTTGTGTTACAAAATCAAAGCAGTAGAAGAAAAAAACAAAGGAAACGATCAGTCAGGGAAAATGTCTGGGTTCCAAAATGCTGCGGGAGACTATATAAAAAGCACAGTAATATTTAAGCTTGTGCTAACCATACATTTTTCCTACAGTTACTGTTCACCAAGTGTAAGTTTATATATGCTTTTTCAAATGCTTCTTTAAGGATTTATGCTGAGGAATGTCCTACCATTCTTGGGTTTAAAAGTTCAGGCAAGGTTAAGGAGCTAGGTGGACTTTGGAAGTGAAAGGCCATAATGGAGGACAGCCACCAGAACATGGCACTGAGGAGTCTGATGTCATCTTCCTGTGCCTTGAACAGCCCATTTCTAAAAGGTCTGGAAAGTTTTTCTGAGTCAAAGGTAACCCCTACCATTGACCAGCCATTCTATAATAAACATGGGTCAAAGATTATATGGAGACTCAAGGTGTGTGTGTGTGTGTGTGTGTGCGTGTGTGTGTGTGTGTGTGTGTGACAGAGAGAGAGAGCCTAGTATTCTCCCACCAAAGGGTAGGATGATAGGCAAGTAGCAACATTTTAAATACTAAGGATGACATCACTAGTACTATTGTGACTATTTCAAAAAGTCTTTTACTGAACAGGTAATAAAACAAAGTAATTCCCTGAAAACTGAGCAAAGTAGTACCCAGTTATTGATCCCTTAACATGCAAACACTTATTCCTTGAAGAAACTGTATGTTCTAAAACCAAAAGACAGAAAGAGCAGTTGGTTCCTACTTCTCCACTGAAATCACTTTTGTTGAGGTCATGCTGACCTCCATGTGGCCAGGTTCACAGAGAGATTGTCTTGGCTCTAGTATTACTCAGATCAACAGTATTCAACACATTTGACCATTCCCTCCTTCCTTTCAAACATAAATCAGATTGTTTTACTCATCTGCATAAAAGTCTCCAATCGCACCTCATTGTACTTGAAGATAAAAGCCAAGTCTCATAGAGCCTTATTTGACCTGACCCCACTTTAATGCTTTTCAAACTCATCTCCTATGACTTTTCTCTTTGATCAGAATACTACCAAGCTCTTTCCTGCCTCAGGGCCTTTATACTGGCTGCATCCTCAGCTTGGAATGCTCTACCCACAGCTTGTTCTTTTATAGTTACAGTCTCAAATCACAACAGTTTCCTGTTTTGAGAAGGTTCTAGGACCATCACCTGTAATAGCCTTACCTCCATCCCAGCTATTGGTTTCTCACACCAATTTCTATGTGTCTCCTTCAGGATTTATACCATTTACAAACTCTTGTCTTTTTTTAGTATTTATAGTCTGTCTTCACTACCCCATCTGGAATGGAAGTTCCTTGGGACAGAGAACTTGTGTATCATTTCACTGCTGTATCCTCAGCACCTAGAATAATGTCCGGCCCACAGATTGTGATCATTGAGTCTTTGTTTAGAGGAAGGAAGAGAAGGGGAGGGAAAGAGAGAAGGAAGACAATATTCTCCACTAGTCTATTCAAAGCCTGGTATGATTCAAATTCCTCAGAGGTGGAGGAATACTGAAAAATAGGTTAAGTTTATTTTGGCTACAGTTGAAGATAAGTAGAAGTGAGTCTTTGTTATGTGGAATGTTGATCTGAGGCAAGGTGAAGTAGCAAACATTGCATGAGGCCCTAAAGGCCTGTCCATTGGGATATAGAGGATTTGACTTTGAGGCTACACAGGAGAGTACATCTAGGCAGTGGCCTCTGCTCCCACAGCACCCCCTAGTGCTGAGAGGGAAGAGTGAACCCTGTCATCCTCATAGGTGACAGAATGACCATTTAGAACTCTGCCTGTTACTATTATTGGCCCATGGCCAAACTCTGAGCTCCTAGAAAGTAGGGGACGGGGCCTTGTTCAGAACCCAAAAAATATTTGTTGAATGGGTGTATTTAACAGAGCTTTCCACCCAGATTATTTATATTTTATTTACAAAACGCACAAAATGCTTATCATTTGCCAGGTACTCAACTAAATGTTTACAGATAGTTGTTCCTCACAAATAGTCTTACTATTTGTAATAGGGAGATACTATTATTACCACTACTTTATAGGTGAGGAGATTTAGTTATGAAAAGAATAAGGAACTTTCTAGACAGTGGCAGGACTAAGACTCAACCCTGTTGGAGCATTAGCTCCACAGTTTATGCCCTTAACCACTGTTTTATGCTACCAAGGGTATCTAGAGCCACAGCACTGTGTACCAAGAGTAGGTGCGAGGAAGAACAGCATGGTTTCACCTCTTAAGGGAAACCAGGGCAGTGAAGTCCTATGTACTTTAGACACTATTTCCTAATGCCACCTCTGCTAGCTGAGGGAAGAAAGGAAAGTGGGAAATGTGTGGGTCCCACCAGCATTTCCAACCTACTGTCCAAGCAGATGTCTTCCTCCCTTCCTGTTTCTACTATAGTTCTAGGCCAGTGATTCTCAATCAAGTGCAACTCTGTCCTGCCACCAAGAGAATATTTTTAATAGACACAAAAGGGTGGAGGTGGGGCTCTACCAGCAGCTACCGGGTAGAAGAGGCCAGGGATGCTGCTAAACAGTTGGCAATGCTCAAGATAGCTCTCTTGCACATGCATGTGTACACACACACACACACACACACACAGAATGACCCATGTCTTACAATTGAGTTATTCTCTCTTGGTCCAGAAACTAACACTCAGAAAATTAATGACAATGTTGGTAAGGTCATCAGTGGTAGGTTCATCTATGAACTCTGAGAAATGCCAGTCTGTATCCTTTGCACCTATAGAAAATCTGCAGTGAAAGGGCAATGGCCTTCCTGCCAGCCTCCCTCTCTGTCCTGACTCCTGGAGCTACAGCCGCTCCCTCCTGCCGAGAACCTGAGAGCAGCTCTGGCCCACATGGCACAGAGCAGAAGCTACTAATACCCACTTCCTTTGGCAGCTGCTTAATGTTCTTGGCTTGGAATTTGGTATTCCTCGAGCCCTTTCTTAATTACATTCTAGAGATGAAGGAAAATCCATTTATAATTCAGAAACAAATGGCCCTACCTTTGATTCCTCTCAGACTTGTCAAATCAGAGTAGAATTATGCAGTTCTTCCAAACAGATTACAGAGGTCACTGAAGAAGTGAATGGGGGCTGGGGATGTAGCTCAGTGGCATGCTGCCTGCCTAGCAAGCTCAAGATCCTGAGTTCAATTCCCAATACAGAAAAAAGTGAATAGGCCTGATTGAGCCCAGCCAAAGTCAAAACATCTCCAAGCTGCATCCTTGGCAGAATCCAGTGAAATGCAGAATGTTCTTTATGAATGATGAAAAGAAGAAAACTCAGGATCAGACTCAGGGTAGACAAGAGTGGAGAAGGAGGTAGTACGGTAAACTCTGAAGACCTAAACCCAATTGCTGCCTCTGCCACTCTGGGATCTAGGATCATTAATCCACTTCCCCACGCATGAAATGGGGTTTGAGACACTCCCATAAAGATGTTGCGAGGGTTGGTGGAGAGGCTGTAAAAGGCTTCACTACTGCATGTGGGTTAGAGCAGAGTTTTATTGAATTTTTCCTTGCTCACTCACCAGGGTTCATCCTGTTATTCCCTTGGCACTATTTATCCTGTTGCCCATCTCTACACCTGAGGCATCTCAAAGCTATTTATCTCTAGTTCACCAACCCAGGAGGAGCTGGATGTCTTGAGCACTCAGCAGAGTAACAACAAACATAAGTAAGCTTTTAGAAACACTGTCTGTGACTAGATTCAGTGTAATTTCCAAGAATCATATAGTTGACTGGGGTTGAAAATTGGGCTTTGCCTAATGAATAAATATGTACAATCCAGAGTCAATGGCATGTGCTAAGCTATTTTATGGTCATCTGTGTAGCAAAAAAAAAATTATCTAGGATGGTGTAGATAGACTCCTATCCAGAGAACTGGACCAGGCTAGCAGTTTTCAAACTCAGAATTCTCTTGGGGAGCTCTCTATCTGGTTCCCAAAAGCCTGATGGGGTCCAGGAATATACAGGTCAAAAACTCACTGAAGGTGATTCTAAGGTCAGGTGGATTTAGCAACCTATTTATTAAAAGGTTTCTAAATTGTGCAGAGCAGTTTATCAAGTGTTATGCACTAACCCATGGTCCTTAAATCTCTTCCAAAATCCTTAACCAAGGTATTTCACAATCATTGTTTGAAGCTGCATTTGCTTCTACATCTAAGAGAATATTTTTAGATATGAGATTTGTTTTCCTTCCAGCAAGATGCTCTACCTCATTACTACCAATTAAGCAAGTTCATTTAAAAACTTTGAATCCTTATTTGTGAAATTCCCATTTGCTCATCCAATTTTATGTCTAAACAGTACAGCTGATGATGGCTGTACAGTTCCACTTACAAATTCCACTCTTGTGAATGTATTTCCAAAACTGTTTCAGAATTGCTTTGTCTGGGAAAGCCAGGACTGCTGGTTTTAATAAGAACATGGTTTAAACATAGTTATCCAGGTCACTGATATTTTGTGTCTTCCCAGAACAGACAGAACCCAGTACTCAGGAAGTTACCTTCAGTACTTTCTTCTTCCTCCATTGCTGCTGCTGCTGCCTCCTCCTCCTCCTCCTCCTCTTCTTCTTCTTCCTCTCCTTCTCCTTCTCCTCCTCCTCCTTCTCCTTCTTTTTGAAAACAAAGACTGTGCCCACCCAACTCTATCCTTACCTCTTATAGAAGGGCTTCCTCCCTACCCATCCCTGGCCACCATTTTGACTTTAGAAAGAGTAACATAGCTTAATAGGATGAAAACTGAGGTTAGACTGAGTGAAAATAAGTCTTAGCCCTGGCTAAAACTCACCAACATTACAGTGTCCACGACAGTATCCAGCAACATGGCAGGCCCCTCTTAGGTGTTCAAGCACTAACTCAATGAATTCAGTTGCTTGACAAGACTGCTGTACTTTCCTTTAAGAAAACCGAAACAAAAATTTTCTAACAGCTGCAGCATCCCACGGCCTTCACATCTGAGAACATGTTCTAGTACATCATCAACTAAGTAAAGGGAACTTTATTTTTAGCTACTGGACTTCATAGGGAAGATCAGTGCTCTATTTAAACTTCTCTTTTATCCCTTCTTCAAACAACACTCCTATGATTTGCTTCTTATAATTTGTATTTTTTAAAAAAAATCAGTTAAAGATGGCCTCAAGCAGATTTGAAACAATACAAAACAACAAGAGAAATAAACCAGATGGCAAAAAAATCATAAATCAGGACAAGCCTTGCTGAACAAGCTACAAAGGAAGCCATCATCAAACTGCAAAAGGAAGAGGCACTTTGTTCCTCATGGATAAGTCTCCATTATTGCTTCCCTGCAAAGGAAAACTCGGAGGTCATCCAGGGGAGCCTGTGTCCTCCCTCCTCCACCTGTCACAAGTTAGACTAGAAAAAGCCACATGACAGTTGGGAACCCCCAAAGGGTCAGTACTCAGAGCAAGCAAGTGGTCATTGCTTCCCCTGTAGTAGAAAAAGAATAGTTTGGGAGGATTTCTGTTGTAATTGCATGATGATAAAGATAGGGGAAAAAGAAATTAATTTAATACATCTACACTGTTTCTAACACTTGATGCAAACACCAAAAACTCCCTTCTAGAAAAACCATCCATCCCTGTCTTTTCTACGCACATCAGTAAAAGGACACACCTTATAGAAACAACATTAGCAACCTCCGGGCTGAGGAAGACAAGAGACGAAAATTCAACATCTGTTTCTGCTTGACCATATCTCCAACAGTGGACTAAATGTTTGAACCTTCCCATGCAGATAAGTGTTTTGGTTTGAGATTTGCTTTTTTGTATGGACAATCAAATTTTTAGAAGTTATATGTGCTTGTGCACCCACGCTCATCAGCCAACCTGCAATGGAGTAGTCCTTCAGCTCTTCCAGCAGCTGCTATGTATTTCTCATACATTAGGAAGCATTTAAAACAAATGCAACAGTAACTGGGCCTCTTAGGCAAGAGTACATGTCCATTAGTTTTAGACACTTAGAAGTACACACTGTTCTGTTGTAACACAACACGCAGAAAATCGGCACTAACTTTTCAACCCTGCAGCTCTGTTTACAAACATACTGAATTATTAACCCCAGTACATCATCCTTGCCGTCTTCATTTTATCTACATGACCTGAAAAGAAGGAAGCTTCACAGGGCATGCTTCTGAGTCTGAATTTATGGGCATGGACAATGCCAAGGACTCTTATTCTCTACCCAGACTGCCTCGCAATACCCAACAGAGACTCTGTGACTGGGAGAAAAAAATGCGGCTATGCAAGTAGGGATCTAAGCAGCACAAAGGGATTACATCCATAGACCTGAATTTGTCTACTTTTTTATCACGCCACCTGCTTTCTTCCACAGCCATTGTGAGTGATTAAAAGTTTGCTATTAAAACTTCTCTGCGCAGATCTAGAACTCTGTGGATGTGCTAAGGAGGTAAGGAAGAGGGAGTAGATTAGCTTCCCACCTGCTTCCAGAGCTTTGGCTATATTTCCAATTAAAGCCTTCGCTGCCTCTTTAGCCCTAACAAAGCAAGCTCTGCAGAATGTTGTAATCACTTTTGAAATCCCACCTTTCTATCTAGGGCAAGTGCTCCTGAAGGGGAGGGGGGATCACTATGGCCTTGTCAGTTACCACTCTATGTCCTGAACCTTGCAAGGTGCATGGTCTATAACAGAAGTGAAGCAGTATTTGTTAACTAAACATGCAGATAAATGAATAAAAAGGGCTCCCTCTTCTAAGGTGACAAATCATCTCAATTTGCTCAGACTGAGGGTTTTCCTGGTCCCTATGACTTTGGGTGCTTGTTTAAAGACAATCCCAAGCTAAGCAGGATGACGAAGCATCTTGCCTTCCCCTTATGCTGTCACACCACCAGTTCCAGCCTGCAGGGCTGCCCCTCCCCTCAACCCTGATGCACCTGTACATACAGCTGCTCTCCTTATCCACCAGCTGGAGGGAAGGAGCAGCCTTCTAAGGTGACAACCCTTTGTACCCTGTCTCTGCCCAATGACAAATGCCTTCCAAGCCATACTGCCTAGTCAGCTTCTTTATGAGGCAATCATGGCTTATTCATTCCCCAGATTTGGAAGATCTTAAGAAAGATCAGAAAAGATACTCAAACTGAAGATGTACCCCTGAGTCTGCCCAAATGGAGGCATGGTGTCAGATACAAGCACACTCCACACAAGAAGCTACTCCTCTCTCTTCCTGGATACTGTGAACCCTCCCTAGGTTCCACCTGCCCATATGTTCCCTAAGCTCACTGGCTTTCCCCTCATATCAAGATTACAGAAGAGGTGCTGAAGCCCACTCTCGCCCTACATTTCTGACAGGGAGGTGATAAGATAACCTGGAGCTGGCTTGAGTCTTATGAAAAAGGTAACTGCTGCAAGTCCTCCCTGTCCAGATCCAGAGCCCTTGTTTAGGTGGTGGTGATAGATTTTGCCACCAATTTGGAACAAGTTCACCAACAGACATGTCATTCATGTTTATTTCTAGGATGCCCTTTTATAGACCATATAGAAAATGTTAGTTAAAACTGAAGGTCAGAGAAAAACCAAAAACCCCCACAAATGTCCACTGTCAATATACAAACCTTGCTATAGCCATACAATGGAATACTACAGAGCAGTAACAAAGAATGAATTACTTACTCCTACGACAACGTGGATGAATCTCCAATGTGTTATACTGAGTGAAAGAAACCAAACAGAGATACGTACTATACAATTCACTTTACATGAAACTCAAAACCAAGGTACACTGATTTGTGTGTGCGTGTGTGTGTGTGTGTGTGTGTGTTAGAAGTCCAAAAGAATGGGAGAAGGAAGCTATATTGATTGGGGAGTAAACTTTTTAAAATTAGTATACGTTTGTATTACATAATGATTATATTCATTGTATGGAATTGGTACATATTCACAACTCAGCCCAATTGTTTTCTCAGATTCCTCCGTTTCCCTCCCTTCCCTTCCCTTTGTCTCTTCCTCCCCTTCTCTTTGGTAAAAGATCTGTCTCCCTGTTGGAAAGTGAACTTTTTACAGGGACAGAAATGTTCTGTACCTTGATTTGAGTGGTGCTTACTCAAACGTACATGTCAGCAAAAATTCATTATCTTGTACACTTAAGATGCGCTCACTTTACTTACGTTATATCTCAATTTAAAAAGTGAAATAAAAAGAACACAAAAGCATCAGAGTAGATACTTGCTTTAACCTTGATTTAGCAATCCATGTTATTTAACCCCAGGGAAAGCATTCTTGCCCCCTCCATAAGTACATTATTGTACCTACCTGCTTTTGCTGTCAAATTAAATTACACGAAACAGAGTGGGGTGGTTGTTCAATCTCATTTGTTAAATGTATGTTCGGCACAAGCAATGCTGTCAATCCCAATGAAATTAGGGTTTGTCAAATGAAGGAACTGATGTGCATGGTGCGTGTGTGTGTGTGTGTGTGCACGCACGTGTGTGTGTGTGTGTGTGTGTGTGTGTGATTATAAAAGACAGATTTCTGCATTTAGGATTCACTCTCAAATATCTTTCTAGCAGCTGTACCTCACAGCCTATTAGTCAAGGGCAGGCACCCAGCCAGCTGTTTGCTGGATTCAACTTTTCCATACATGATCATTTCAAAGGTTGTGTATATGTTAATTTACTACCTGGTTGTTATTTAAGAGGATTTTATTACATCATTTTATGTTGATTTCTTCTTCCTCCTCCTCTAGGAAATTCTGGATTCTGGGGCATCTAAGAGTAAGATAGCTCTGGGTGAGTATGAGACATCAAAGAAATCATTGCTGTCATTTTTCAAATTAAACATGAACACACACAAGCAATAGGTTTGGATTGGACATGATTATGAATGCCATTATCTGGAGCCAGAAAAAATAACTAGCTTAGACGAAAGTTGTTCATATTTTTTTCAAAGAAGAAGAGCAAGCTAGAGAGCCACCTACAGTATGCCCTATATAAACAACTACTTGCAATGGCAATGGTCATATGGTGAATTTGACCAGGTCTAGGTCTTCATCATCTGACTCAATTTCTTTTTTTCCCCCTGGGAAAAAGCTTAATAACTATTTTATTATAAGGTGATGCAGTTTCATTTTCTATGTATTCTATGAGACCAAGAGCATCCTAAAGCTGGAAAAATATGGGAAGAGAATAGAACACAAAGAGGAGAAAAAAGGAGTGCAAAAAAGGCGGGGTGAGAGGATCAAGAAGAAGGTGACTCCAGTTTCCAAGGCAGCTTGGAGGAGCAGGAGAGGGGAGAGGGGGCACTGGCCTGATTGAAGGGGATCGGTGTGCAAGGCTAGTGCAACATGACAGGAGCTGCGGCAAAGGTTTCTGTGGTGGCAGTCCGAGGACAGTGGTGGTGAGAGGAGCAAGTGCCAGAGAACTGCAAGAAGAGGGGAACTGGAGAGATAAGACTGATTAAAGCATTTATTTGCCTTAAATGAACACCTCCGTGCCTCGCTCACGTCTCCCCAGCACCTGTAATCTTTAGGCCTTCCCCTGCACGTGTTCCCACGGGAGAAAAGAATGACTCAAGCGCAAAATCATCAGTGAGTGATCACCATTGTTCTTCTGCTCAAAAGGCACATTCGGGCGCCCGTATGCTGCCATTCAGAAATCTATTAGCAACATAGCAGAGTCAGGAACTCCCGTGACCTACTTTCCCCAGACAGTGGATGCTTCTAATTCCACAATCAGTGAAACAGCAAAAACGATTAGAAAATGTGTGTGGTACTGTGCAGGATTAGACCAGGCAAGAACAGCCGCTGGGGAAAGGTTAATAGAATGTAACTTAAACAGCTTGTGTGCTTCGAAATTTGCCTGGGGCAGTGAGGGGCACCAGCCAGACAGGAGTCCTTCAAAACGCCAGACACATTCTCTCAACCATCCCTGACCCTTCTATGGCCCGAGTTTATTTGTGCCCTCGAACTGCCCCACACAGACCGTCCATCTCCAGTAGTGCCACAGCCCAGACTAACCAAGCTTTTATGTGCCCTCTGAATGCTGTAGGCCTCTGGCTCACTCCAAATCCTTGAGTCTAGGTTCCTGTGTTTATTCTTCCAGAACTGCAAAGTCAAAGTCAAGTCATCAAATGTTATGGCTAATTTTCTACCTCTGCTCCCCTTCTTAAGTTATGTGAAAAAAAAACACAGCCCTCCAAGGAAAGATTAAAAATCTTTCCTGAACAAACTGCATTGTGCATTACAAAAGGATACATCTTGGAATTCTTTTTAAATTGTTCACACCCACATTGCTACTACAATTTTAAAATTCAAATCAAAAGAAAAAATCATTTAAGAGTTTTCTGCCCCCAACAAATCAAAGCTATTTATCTGATTGTATCATTTTTGTTTTTTAGGAAACATGTCATGGTAGATATATAATCCTTTTTGCTGTTTTATAAGCCATTTTCCTTTGGGCTACAGAGCAGTTTAGAATCCTCCTAAATAGAAATGCCCGGTCCTAACCCCCACTCCTCCTACCCTCTTCCACTCTTCTGGGTCTTAAATGATTTGATTTCCCCATACCTTTCTACAGTTACATATCCATCATGCACAGTATTGGGAGCGACAGTGACAGGGAGCAGTGGGACCAAGGCTGTCTGCCTTCATTGTAGCTTGAAAATTAAATACTATTTATTATTGTCTTCCCCTGGGCCAGCCCCTAATCACAAGCTTGTCCACAAAAAAGATACCTGGTGGTGGCTTGGCTGAACCCCAGTGTACACGGTGATAAAAAGGGTGCCTTGGAATTTTCAAAATTCCCAAACAAAATTAATGTATGTGCCAGAGAACAGTTTTCGTTGGTTACAAATATGGTTAAATTCAGAATCAACCAAAAGCACATTCTAAGACCAACACCTGAGTCCATATAGCAAAGTGGAAGGGGATTCCAGGCAGCACCCATGGGGGAATAGGGACACAAGCTGGGAACAATAGGGAGCCAATCCAGGGTGTGGCAATGCAGTTGACTGCTGTGAGCAATGCAGGCTGCATCCCAGGAATTAAGGGGGTGAGGTGTTCTCTCCACTGAGCTGGAGAGAACTGAAGGCTGAGGTTTCTGTCTTCCAATTGTATTGTGACATGGGTTGAGGCCTGCCCAGGATAGAAGCTCCCCAGCTTCCTGCTTACCCTGTGTCTGAATTAAGCACACCCTAAGGCTAGTCCTCAAGTCTTTGAGTGGAGTGACAGGAGTACACAGTAAGCACGTGGGCAGGGGGCCAGGTGAGTCAAAGAGGCAGAGCTGAATGCCAAGGACACTGGGACAGCTTGTGCTCTAGTAAGGGGTGGGCAAAAGGGACACCAAAAAGTCTGAAACTACCACTGTGCAGAAGAAAACCCATTGGTTCCTCTTTCTTCACTCCCTGAAACACTTTCTGGTGCCCTATGAATAGGAAATAAGCTGGATTTTGCTAAAATCCAAGCTCCTGCTAAGTAACTTGGGTATCTTTGGAAGTCTCCTGAACCCAAGAGGCAAATCTTGGCACTAGAACTCAAATCACAACACTGCAGAGCTTGACCCAGCCAATGGCCTTCCAAAGACCCCAGTGTACCCCCAATGAAAAATTTAATACTGGAATCCTGACTCCATAAATACTGCAACTCTCAGAGATGATGTCTATTTTGCAGCAGAACTCTATATCCCAGAGAGCTACCACCCTTCCCCATGCAATGCCCTTATCTCCCAAGGGAGTGAAGTAGTCAGATTCAAGACATGCCTCACTCAATAAATCGCTTCATTCTTTCAAGGAAGCCTACTGGGGTAAGTTGAGGGTTTTGTTGTTGCTGTTTGATTTTTGGCAAGAAGTTGCATTTTGCAAGCTCTATTTTTGTCAAATGCTATCAGAGGCAACATTAAGACAGCTCTACATATGGCCACCAAAAGACATGTTCAAGAATATTTGTAGCAGCTTTATTTTCAATACCCCCAAACTGGAAACCACCCAGCTGTCCTTCAACAGGAGAATGGATAAACAAACTGTGATACATCCACACAATAAGATACTATACAGCAATAAAGAGGAACTCTTGGTATAAGCAATAACATGGATGAATCTCATAAGGATTATCTAAGTGAAAACAGCCATATTCAAAAGGCTACACATTGCATAACTCAATTTATATGAATATCTAGAACAAACAAAACTAATCTCTGGAACAGACATCAGAGTAGTGTTTGTTTTGGGGGGATATTGGCTAGAGAGGAGCAGCTCAAAGAAGTTTTCAGGATTCTATATTCTACATTCTATATGTATTTTGGGGAACTGTTTTCTATTTTAATCTGGCAGTGATTAAATGGATGAATACACATTTACTTACAACCCATCAGCACTTAAGATTTGTATATTATGTACGCTTTATTATATGCATTAAATATATCTCAATAAGAAGATAAAATAGGGTAACATCCAATACCTATGTCATGTTTCTCACTACCCTCATACCTCATTCTTCTGCTGCAACACACCCTACATCACACACACACACACACACACACACAACAATGGGTACATATTATATGCAGCACATTCACATACACAGTCCCATCATGCTGCACAGACACCCCCCACATACACACACACACTTGCAGGGTCCCCTCTGAGCTGTCTCAGTACTGCCTTTCCCCTGCTGCCAACCATGGCCACTGTTATCATCATTATTATGGTCATCATCATTCCAGGAGCATCCCTCATGGACAGGAGCATCTCAGAGCACACACAGTTGTGCCCACAAATACTTCTACCTGGAGCTGCCTGCTTACCCTGAAAACTGCCAGGCACATCAGATTTATGCCTGCTTCTGAGAAGCAAGTGTGCTGTGCCTTTCAGCTTCAAGCCCAGCAGGAATATTAATGCAACATCTACTCTACATACCCTCCTCCTCCCTCTCTGTGGGTCCTACTGGTCACTGCCAGGGAGAACCTTGCTCCATGTCTCTGGGCCCCATCAGCCCTGACTTCCCAGACAATGCTGATCTTGTTGTTGGGAGGGTGCAGAGAAAGTGGCCAACATCCAGAAGGTGCCACCCTCTGCCAGTGGGATGTCAGTGCCTCCTCCCTGCTAGTGTTTGTCACGGGATTGGAGCATAGATGCCACCTTCAAAGATTCTAGAAACTCTATCTTCCATGCTTCTTATTTGCCCTAACCTGAAGAACTAAATTAATTGAGTCTATTTCTGTATCTATTAACCATTTGGACCTTCTGCAATAGTAATAGGTCTCCACATGCGGAGGACAGTGAAAAGTGGCCATCAGTGCATTTACAATCTTCCTCTTATGACTCTACCCCAAAGTTACATTCACAAGCATGTTTATCACAGCTATTTCATGTTAGAAAGACTAGAAATGGTCTCAATGTCAGCCAAGATGGATCTGGTTAATTAAAACAGAATATTATCCAGTCATAGCAAAGGATGACAAGATGGGTGTGTTTCTGACATGAAAAATTGGTCTAAGGAGATTATTTAAAGCAAAACAAGTGAAATAGTCACATGGTTGGAGAAAATGGATATGTTCTATTTATAAGGTGAACTAATTTTTGTTGAGTGTGTGCTTGTGTGTTAAGAATTTAAAGAATAAAACCACATGTGCCAGTTTTTTTCTGGTAAGAATGCAGAATGTTGCTCCTTTCTTTGCTTTAGAAGCTCCTTTTTTGCTGTTTTTTTTTGAAGAACTCTAAGACACCTTTTGAGGTACCTATTTTAATATCAACACTGCCCTGTCAACATAATGTTTTCTTTTTAAAATATGTTACTTTCTCCAGTGAGAAATATAAGACAGTAAAGCATTTAAGTGCATTTTCTCCAACCAGAAACACAAGGTAAGAGACTAAAATGGGCTTTTCACTGACTCCCCACCCATTCATTTTAAAGTCTTGGGTTACTGATAATCAGAGGCAGTGGAACCTTGAAGTGAGGCTGATGAGAATTATGGTCCAAGAAACTGGTGCAGCATTTTCTAGCTGTGGACCATGGGCATGTGGCAAGGCCTTTAGTCTTGCCGAGCCTTCTTTTCCTTGATCATCATCCCTTTTACTCATCTTTGAGCCTCACTGAAAACCCCCTCAATGCCACCCTCTGTGCCAACCCAGGGGCACCTACAGTGAACAAAATATTCACCTCCTTCCCACTTGGAGCTATATTGATAGCTATAAAATGAAGGTACATTTGCAGGACTCTTGAAAAGATTATAATTATCACAACAATTCCTGATATATAAAAGGCCTTAAGGTAGGTACTTTTTAAAAAATCCAAAGAATACAACTTAGTTAAGGTAGGGTAAACTGCTTAGCAGCTCCAAATTCATAAAGGCTTGATAATGGCTTCTAAAGTCTCATTATTTCTTGTTTAGGTGAGTCTGGGGTAGGTACTGTACATCAGGCAATTCTGTTCATGCAACGATCCTCCCTAGCAGAGAAGGCTACGCTATCTTTAAACACAGCTTCCAAGGTAATTGTGGGGATTGGCTCTATCTCAAACAGCCAGCAGATAAAGAAAGAGCTTTGGGGAGAACCTGGAATGCTTTTATGGTTAGACCCATCCCACTAGCCAGAACTCACACACATGGCCACACATACAACTGCAAGGGAGGCTGGGAAATGTAGTCTAGCTGAGTGACCAAGAAGATGAAAAAACAGGTTTGGGGGTTTAACCAGTTATGGCTGCTACAGTGTACTAGAGATGAAAACACATCTCAATGACTGTGTGTTTGTATATTTGTGTCCAGTCTTCAAAAAGCTGATGCATCAGAAAGCCTTTTGCTGGGAAGCTCAGAAGCTCCTTTTTTCCTTTTTGCTGATATTTTAGTTTCTTTGATAGAACTCTAAGAAGACATCTTTTTAAGGTTCCTTTTTTATTATTATTATCAAAGCTGTCCTGTCACCATCTGAGAAATTCCTAAAAAACAATGCCAGCCAACAGCTCTGACTTTCACAAGATTTGAGATGCTGTCAAAAATAAATGCCAGCTCATCAGATTCTGTGTGAAAGAGATGCCTACACACATATAATTCAAACTAAAAGCTGTGGACAACAAGCTGTACTGTGCATGCACTGCCACTCCTCCTCCCCTAAAGAGAATATACTAGTCAGTGAGTCTGTGGACTTCAATCATCACAAATAAGAGAAAGCATCATTTTTTCTCTTTAAATTGGCACTTTGAATAACCAATGTGGACTCAAAGGGCTAGAGATTCAATTCTGCACTTTTGCCATCTGATACTGTAGAAAGTCTGTACATGTGGTTAAGACACAGGCAAGATATACACAATACACGCCATTCATTTGTTCACCCATTTAATTAACATATGGGCCCTAGGCTGAAAGCACCAAGATGGGAGCATCCTGACTGTGTGGTGGGAGAGTTGGCTACAGGAACACACAGCTGCAATGCAGCAGGTGTGCTGCTGCGGAAGAACCACGTGCGATGGTGGTGGAAGCACAAGACAGTTTATTAGAAAAGTCACTCAATTCTTTGCTATTTCTCTGATATACTTGGCACACAAGGATAAAGTAACTCATCAGAAATGCTCTGACACTCATTAGAAGAGACAACTGGACATATGAAGAGGAAGGCAATGCTCCAGGACACCAGCGGCTCTTTATTTATGCTATCATTTGAAAGACAGTGGGCAAAATACTAGGCGCTGAAGATGTTGGATCTCTCTTGCATATCACACATTGTCCATATCTGTCAGTCATTACACCAGCAGGTATCACCGCGGTCCATTTTACAGAAGTATTACTGAAGTCCAGAGAGAGAAAGACACTTGTCCTGTTATGCAGTAATGAGCAATAGGAGAGTCTGGCTTGCTTATTAACTCCAAAGACTGGGCCTTTTCCATTGTCTCCTCTTACTGCCCCCACCCCCCACAGGAAAAGCACGCCCAGGGAACAAAAGAGGTGACTTATGGTGTAATGTGCTGCTGGGGAAAGGCAGCAAAGGATGGTAGAAGAGGTTGGGCTTAGGGGCCAATAGTCACCTGGGAGTAATGTAAGGATAAACTCTCATCATTCATTGATTCAACAGGATCTGTTAAACAACAGCTTGATACAGACATGGTTCTAGGAGGTGCTGAGGGGTTATTACACAGACTGCGAGGTAGGCAGAAGAGGTTTGATGCATACACCAAAAACTTGTCACCTATGAGAGGTAATAAATAGATGCCTTTCCATTCTTAATATTAATGATTAGAGAAATGTATGTTAACAGAGTTTTGAACTGAATTTAAGCACAAGAAAACTTTAATTTGTAACATATATTCTCCAAAAGCCTGGAGAAAATAAAAGATGTAGACAGGTAAGTAGGTAGGTAGGTAGGTAGATAGATAGATATAAGGATATGGACTAAAAATATTTCCAGCAACAATTTTGGGGCAGCAGTATTATAAATTTTAAATCTATTCTCTACATGTTGTCTTTCCATATTTGTAATTAAAATTAAATATGGCTCATTTTATTATAAAAAAACAAAATTTACTAAGAAAGCAAAGAAAATAAAACTCCACTGAACCAGAGAGGGAGGCTTTCTTATGTCCCATCCCTTCCTCTCCTGGCATTTAGATAGCAACTAGCAAGTCAGCCAGACAAGCTAATGGATTGCTTCTGTAGTAATACTAAATAATACCTTATTTCCACCATCAGATTATTTCAGAATTCACTCACAGGGGTAGCCCCAAGAGAAAATATACACTCATCACTGAGATATGAGGTACTGAATCCTAAACTTGATTTTTTTATTAGGGCATCATGCTACTTTTCAATTAAGACAGGTTCAACTTTTTTTTTTGAAATGTGTTGTTGTGTAACACTTCATTTCCTTCCTTAGCACACTTGCCCATGGATTTTATTTTTCATTTATTTCCAAGTGCTCCTGAGAGTGGCAGAGACACTGAACTGGTGAGCTGTGTTGTCACAGTGCTCCTGGTGCTGGAAAGGAAACCACAGCTCAGCGAGAACAATGCTCTGGAAAATCTGTGAATCTCAGTTGAACACACCCACACCAACGGTTTAGATGAAAGGGCAGGCATTACTCATGGCAGCACTGACAGTGAGAAAGGTAACAGAAGAGCCATGCAGCCCTTTAGCAATGAGAATGTCTGGTGATGAATTGGTCAGGCCTAATCTAGAAGTCAAGGAAGAATTGTCTCACGTCTGGATAGAGTGCATTTTTTTGCATTAGCTTTTTATTAAAATTATTTTCCATAGTCTTGAATAAAAGGAGATTCTCACTCCACTCCCTCTGGTATTAAATCTAGGGGTGAAAATATCCTCACTCAAACTAACAGGGTCTGTGAGGGGCCTGGGTTCTTAACGTAAGATTCTGTTTCCTGCTAGAAATATTGTTTCAGAAAAAATAGAAGTAATGATAGAAGGACCACAGGAAACATCTGTGTATACAAACAGGCCAGCTCACTAGGAATAAAAATGCATTATGTATCACAAAAGTCTAAATATTTTTATTAACATAGTTTGTTAACCAAGAACTGAAAAATAAGGTTCCCTGAGAGTCCCTCATCAAGTACTTTCTTCAATATTTCATTTTATTCTTAGGAGACAAGTAACGTTGAAATCTTATCTTAGATTTTAGCAATGAGTTTTCTATTAAAAGTTATTTCTTTTCCATCTCAGGCTGAGCAAAGCTCTGGGCCAAGGGGTTTAGGGAATTTGTTTCATAAAACTGACAGCTTGGCGAGCATTCAATCACCAGCACTCCACAGCCCAAGAGAACAAATAAGTCCTTTTCTGATGCTGCTCCAGACACATTACAATGTATGTTCCATAGCTTTATCCCTGCCTTTGTACTGTTTGCCTCCTGCAGCAAAAAGAAAAGGGGGAAGAAAGCACATTGAGAAATCTGTGCCCAGTGTGGTGGTACACACCTGTATCCCCGGCACTCGGGAGGCTGAGGCAAGAGGATGCCATGAGTTCGAGGCCAGCCTGGGCTACACAGTGAGTTTGAGGTCAACCTGAACTGCATTGTGAGACCCTGTCTCGAAAGTAATAGTAAGGATAATAATAGACAAAAAGGAGATCTATGAGGAAGCGAAATTAATCGATCATATTCTCAGTCACTCATGTGAAAGTTGGAGAAAAATGTCCACATCAGGTAATCTGTTAGTGGCTGGGCCTGGCCTTACTTTCCAGAAGACCAATACATTCAAAAGAACTCTCAGACATTTTGTTGTCCTCTCCATTGTGCTTCCAGTTCTGTGCCTTTGCAAGATCTGACAGAGGCTTTGGCAAGGCAGATAAGGCAAGCTTGATGGCTGCCTTAGGCAGAGATGCTGCCAAAAGCAAGTGACTGGCTTGCATCCTGGGCATCCTCTGGAGCAGCAGAGACAAGTCACCCTTAGCCTGAAGCCAGTCAGTACCCACCTTGAAAATTTCTACTTTAACAAGCTGAATTCCAAGTGGCCAGAGAAAAGAAACTACTTCACAATTTCTGTCCTCTCCATCTCTTGTAAGAAATCATGAGGACTTTTTTTCACCCTTGATTCTCATGAACATAAGTATAAATTTTAAATTCCTGCATGAGACATAGCTCGCCCAGGCTGTGGGAAGATAGTAGGTTTGTTGGCGAAGGTGATGAAGAGAACAGAGGGGAACTCTGGAGGCTGGGGCAGCCCATTTCTCCACCAGGTGCTGAGGGCATAGGCATGCTCTTCGTAAGGAATCTTCAAGCTGCACACTTAATAATGTGCATATGTGAAATGCTGATTCTATTATCTAAGCATTCACTCGCCATGTCCTTTATGCTTAGGGAGGAATATACTGTGGGCAATTTTGCTCTAATGTTCCCTCCTCATATGGTGATGCAGAAGGAAGGACACAAATAAATGAATGGTGAAGCTCATTTTCACCCAGACTCATTTTGGTACAGGGAAAAGGCAGTATCTTTCCAAAGACTCAAGTCCCACTGGGGGCCTTTCTTACCCCTTCACTATCTGAGCCACATGGCCAGAGAAAATATCTTTCTCTACTCTTTCCACTCCTTTTATTTTCTCCATTTCTTTTATTTCTCTAGACTAAATAATTCCTGGACTGCTTGCCCTTTCTTATTTTCACCACAAAGGGTTCAGATGCCACCCTAACAATGAACTGGGGTCTTGAGATGAACATATCACCTCCTTTTGCTGCATTTTTTTTACTTTGTAACTGACACATTCAAAGTATATTTCTTTATGGGGTACCATGTGTGTAACATTCGAGTTGTGGAAAATATATCTACTCCCTCAAACAATTATCATCTCTTTATGGTAAAAACATATAAAAACCTTTCTTCTAGCTGTTTTTCCCTGCATTTTTGAAGGCTTGCATCAGGTTTCAACAAGAAAACTTCCTTTTCATTAGCTTCCTATTCCAGAGAAAAGAAGTGTCCCTCTGTTCCTTCCATTTACAACATGCTGTCTGTTTATTTACTGAGCTTTACTTCGCAACAGAAATAGTTGTTGTGGGGGAGAAGAAGGGAAGCTTGTGAAGACTTAAAAATCACAATTTGGTTTCAAAAAGTATGAATAATTGAGGGCTATAGTAGCTTTGGAAGTTAAAATCTAAATGGTCTACTGCTACCAATGAATCTGCATCTTGCTACTCCTTAAAAAACTATTTTTCTAATCACGATTTCAAATATGTTGGAACACATCGTGTAAAAAACCTTTTTTATCACCCAGTGTCCCAATTAAAATATTCCCATGTCCAGCTAAGGATCTGTAAGTTTTAGATTCTGGCAGGACCAAAGGGTTTGACTACTCACCTGAAATTCACCTGAAATATCCAGACAAGACCTCAGAGGGGTAGGACAACAAGGACATGGCACAGTCTCATTTCCGGGGAAGCAGAACAGAGTGCTCAGGTTCCTATTTTAAGCCAAGCACTTCATTTGGAACCAGGGAAGCTATTTGAAAGGGCTTAGGATACGTCCTTGCCTTTTCTATTCCCAGGCTTCCTTTCTACTCTGTGGTGGCATCCACATGCCAAGTCCCCAGGCTGAACTGTCTTTACTGCTTTGGCCCCACCCAGTTCAGCTGTCCATGTTACAACGCCTCCCCAGGCAGGGGTTGGGGGAAGCAACTCATCCTGGCTTGCCAAGGACTTGTCTGGGTTTCAAAACTGAAAGTCGTGTGTCCCAGGAACCCTCTCGAACCAACGTGAAGCAGGACAGATGGCTGGTCACGCTAGTAGCAGGCAACCAGCCAAAATCCTCCTCCCAGCTGTGCTTGGTCAAAGCCTGAGCCAACAGGATCACCCCACATCCCCCCACTGCTTAACGATCCTGACCTATTGCAAGTGTATGTATTTGTAATGTGTATTTAAAGCTGTTGACAGAGGCAGTCCTGGCTCTGGCTATACCTGTCAGGTTTTAGTTTTTCTACAGAGTGGGTTTAAAAGACTCTTATTCTTTCATTCATTTTTAATCACATTCTCTTTAGAACTAGGGGCTCAGAGGATTACATGGGCCATCCAAGGTTTTCTGGCTACTCATCTAGGACCTGGCTGCAAAGGGAGAGTGGGCTATAGGTGCATATTCCCTGCCTTCTTCTGAGCTCACAACCATTCCCCAAATCCCACGAAGTCAGTCTCCAAAATCCTTTTGGGATCTAGCTGCTTACCTCTGCACCCATGGCTACTACCCTTCTTAGTTACTGCCCTTCTCAGATCCCTCCTTAGATCTTGGCAACAGGGCCTGTTTGTTTCCCATTCCCCACCCACAGTTCATTCTCTACTGAAAAAAAGACTAAACACATAAATTAGATAGTGTCAAAATGAAAATCACTATTTCTACAAAGTACCTCATGGCTAAACTGAAAGCATGAACTTCTGATTCCTGGCTGTGTGCTTCAACTCTGTCTTGGATTTGGAGGACATGGAGTCCTTCACTCACAACCACAGAAGTGGTGAAAAGAGACAAGGGATAAGGGTGAGCACTGCACACTGTCCTCTACAGACAGAAAGACAGCAGGTCTGAAGGGAGTGCAGCAGTATCCCATGTGCATGGAGGATGAAGAGATGCTAGCTGAAAGAACATGCAGCTGAGCAGAGGCAGGCGGGCCTCAGCGCCTGGTTAGTGAGTGACAAAGACAAGAGAGGGCAGCGTTTACTTACACTCTCGTGGGTAGGTGGCACAAAGCTAAGCAGTAGGAAGATGCAAGTATCAAAGCACAGGAACTTGACATTTTTGCCATGGATTAATAGGGACAGAAACCCTGTGACAATAGAAGTGAGTCCTTGAGTTCATGCCTTAGAAGGCTAGCTTTTGGAAACGGGCAAACTGGGAGAAATTTGTGTGTTTGTACTTTTTAGTCAACATATTATCCACATCTAAGTGCTATGAGCACACCGCCAGCCGCCGAGGAGGGCTAGATTGTCAGATTGTGATGAAAAGGCACTGTGGGAAGTACTGCCTGGCTCAAGAGAATGAATTTTGGGTTGAGACCAAGCCACAAAAAAAGACATGATTTCTGCTTTCAAAACACAAAACACAAAAACAAAAATGAGGGAGAGAAAAGAAAAGAAGCATAGGTTCCCTGAAAGGAAGCACAACTTTGTGTATACTTAAAAAAACAGCCATTCCACATTACTCTTTCACTTTAAAAATATCCATTAAAACAGTTTAGCAACTACTTTCACAGGCAGAAACTTCTTTCTACCTGTAGCTTTTCAAACAAGAAAAACCTGAGCTCTGTTAAAATTGAGATCAAGAGTCCAGCATCACACCCCCCTTTCTAGGAACCTTTCCAGGCTTTCCCAGCCTCTGGTCCTGCCCCGGGGCAGCTGGCGCTTGCCCTCCAAACTGGACAAAGGCTTTAATTAGGGTGAAGAAATAAGGGGGGGTGGAGGAGAACCAGCTTCATTATTTACCTGTCTGTCTTACTCGCTTCACTTGTTTTCTTTCCTAGTTAACTTTTCTGTCCCCGTTTAATCACAGTGGCCAGGACAGTAAATGCCCTAAACACCAAGGTAGCCAGGCAATTGCTAGAGACCGTGTCTCTTCTTTTGCTAGGTACCCACCCTCCAGCCATTCTCTTGGGACCAGGTCCATATTAAAATTGATGAATTCAAGGGCAAATGCCAAGGGAGTGGCTGTGCCTGTCAGTCAAATGAAGGTGGGACTGGAAGAGGGTCAGCTCCTGGGGACAGCAGAGGAAGAAAGCTTCTCCCAGCTGATCTGCGGTGCCAGAGGCTATTCTAATGCACACTGTTGCCCCAGTGCCACTGAGTTACCTTTAGCTGAGAAAAGGGCAAAAGGGAAAGGTGCAAAGGTGTGCTGGATGGGGAGGGAAGAAGGAGATGTGAAGTCGGTGGGCAACTTGGACAGAAATATACAAAGCACAATACACAGGGGTGCAACAAGGCCAGGAAACAGGCACATTTTAGAGCTGCACTGTTGGACACAGTTGCTACTAGCCATAGAAGGTGAGTGAAATTTAAAATGAATGAAATTCAAACTTCAGGCCTCAGCCACAATAGACACATGTCTAGTGCTTGATAGCTACTTACGGTTAACAGCTACTATATTAGACTGTACAGTCGTTTTCAACATTGAAGAAAGTTCTGTTGAATAAGTGGTATAAAATCCACTACCTATAAACTGTGTGACCCTGTGTAAGTGACTAACCCTTTCTGAGCTCTTAATTCCTCCTCAGTTAAAAGGAGTTCAAAAAAATCCACGTACCTCATATGATTGTTAGAGAGTCAGGCATGAAATAATAGATGCAAATCACCTAGTATAACTGCCCAGCCTATAGCAGAAGCTTAAAAATGATAGATAACATGGTGAGTTTTATGAATTTCTGAGTAGTCACTGGAAACATTTCCTAAGGTCTGCACTGGCTAGGATGGATTCTCACCAATATGTTTCAAGAGCAAATTTCAGAGCTTGTGTAAGTGGTTCTCTTTTGGGAGGACAAGCCAGCAGTGTCAATCTGAAGTGATGTCTATTTGCTGGCAGGCCAGAAAGATGGTGTCTTAACCCAGAGGAGTACGAGACTTGCAGTAAGGCTACAATTCTTGAAGCCAGAATGCCTCATTTCATGATGGGATTTCTCTTTTCTTTTTTGTATTAACTACTAATACCACAATCCATGGGACAGTTCCTTACATTACACTCAAGGCTTTAGTTTTCTTTGGCTAAAAAGATGCCCAAGAGATCTTACAACTTGCTTGTAAACCTTCGCCACCTGTATAAGAAAACAAGCACAAGCTAACCCAGAGCAGTCGTACAACCTGAGCCACCCTCTCATGATGCACTAGTAAAGGGCAGTCCAGGCTCCACGATGGAGACAGGAGGCTAGAAAAATAGGAAAGGGGCTTCATATATAGAGCTTTATTTTAACTCATTGGGAACCTGGGAGTCAAGTGAATATTCCTGAGTTGAAGTGATGAGATCAGAAATGTCTTTCAGCAAGAGAACACTGATGCAGGTGTGTGAAATAGCAGCTAAGGGAGAGACAGCATGAATAGGGCAGAGCAGGGAGGATGCTGGGGTCTTGCCAGATCCATCTTCATGGTAGCAGTGGGCAGGGCAGAGGAGAGGATAAAAGAGATTGGTGCTCATGAGAACTAGCAGCAGCATCAACATTGGAGGCCAGAGATAAACAGTTGAGCCTATATGATCAATCGTTAGTGTCTAGGAAATCTAGCTTTGCCTTTCAAACCCCTCGAAGGAAGCAACTCCATTCTTCACAAGTGCTTTGGACAGAGCCAGCTCACTATGGACCAGGCTCAGAAGAGCTGGTGAAGGACTCAGGACAACAGTCCTGAGATCCTTGCTCACATTAGTGTCTGCAGTTCAGGAATCACAGCAAAGGTTCTCATTCCTGATCTACTCAGATCCCTGGGAGAATCCTAGATTTCTTAACGTCATGAATACATAATTTTTTTAATAATAAAGGATACAAAAGTTGGACAAATTAACATCTTAATTTTCAACTTAAGACGTTAAAAGGTGAATATCATCCACTATTTTGATCAGTTACAAAAGAGATTTCAACACCAAAAAAAAAAAAGTGGAACACATCATTTTACAATAAAGGGTAGTTCTGTAAAAGACTTAGTTTAAAAATATAAACTCACTGCATCTTCACATTTCTTCCATTTCATGAGGAATGGGCAGAAATCTTGTTAGCAGGCAGAGGCCTACAAGCTCATCCTTTGGGGACTATAGGTCTCTGTGACATTTTGAGTTGGTCCCTTGGATGGCTTAGGCTGTAAGTGGCAGCTCAGATGACCTCAAACATGGCTTCCCAGCCCCTGAGAACACAAAGCTCAAAGTTTCTGGTGTGGGTGTATCCAACCCAGAAGGGCATGGCAGAATCAGCCTTTTTTAACCTTCTTGAAATGCCAGTGATAAGGCACACAGGGTCTAACAACAAATGATCAAGCATTGATGTTTTATATTCAATAATTTCATATTCAGGCTAAAGGGTGAGTGATCTTTTTTCATAAAAGGAAATTTCAGCCGGAGCTAATTGCTCAGTCTGAAATGTATCTGGACATTGTTTAGATGTTGGAAAGGAAACAGTAATGTTGTAGTTTTAGTAAAGAGGAGAGCATAATTTTGGAAAAAAATTAAATGTAAATTAATAGGAAATATAGCCCTGCATGGTCATCAAAGCTTTGCTGTATATAGTTGAAAGAGTACCCCCCACTTTTGAGCTTTCTTTGACATCTTTCTATTTATAAAATGCAAAAGGAAATTCATCAGCCCAGGTTCAATCCATTCCCACCCATTGATTTGTTAGCCAATCGATGTTCATTGTAATCTGAAAAAAAGTAACACCAGTTTCTATGACCCTTTCCAAGCAAGGCCGTATTCAGTTAAGCTTAATAAAGAGAAAAACAGCAAGGACCATCTGGAAAACACTCTTCCGGAGTCACAAAAGATAGTGGCAGCCTTTGCCCAACCTGCTATAAATAAGTGTCTCAGAAAAAAAAATTTCAAATCTGTTTCTACTTAATACAGCTGCAATAGAGTTTATTTAGCTTTTCCCTATAGCAGGAAGACTGTTTGCATTTTTATGACAAGGGCCTAAATGTTTTTCACAGCCACTTCCATTGCCATTATTTTGAAGAACAACATACCACTCGGACCTGTCTGTTTGTTTCTGCAGCACACAGCAGTGGCCCCAGTGGCCTCTGCACCACAAGACTGGCCCCCAAAGTGCAGATTTATGATGCTGTTTCCTCGCCCAGTGTTGCAACCATCGCCCAAATCCTGGCCTGCAAGGGGCTGGCAACTCAGAATGACCAAGTATCATGTGCTGCAAATCAATTATGTATCCGCCTGGGCCTAGCAAGCTGTGGATCCCTGTGAGCTCATTGGCTCTCCCTTCATGTCAGTGAAAAGGAGGGCTCCAACTATGCTCAGTAAGACTGAAATTCCCCAAGGAAAGTATACTGCTGGCTTGGCAGTGCCTTAAAAGCTCACCTTTACACCTGTCCTCACTGGCTTGTGACTCCTTCTGCATACCACACTGTGAACTCCTTATACACTTCTGGAAGTGGCCCAGGCTGCATGAATAGCTGCAAAATGAAGCAGCCTCCAGGGATTTCTGCACTAAGCACCTGCCCCTAACCTCCACTAGCACTTCCTAATGCCCATCCCACTATGAGAGCCAGATGGGCAGAGATGACTTGGGGACAATTTCCCTGTGTAATGAGGGATTGATATCTCTGCCCTCCCTCTGTGCCCTGCATTCCTATCTCATTTCCATGTGTGAACAGGGCATGATTTACCTTACAACACCTTTCCAACGTTTTCAAGACCCCATTTCTAGCCTTCCAAGGGACAACCAGAAAGAAGATGGCTTAGGGCTCATCCCGGTGGCAACATATCACGTCTTCTGCTGCCTATAGGCATCGCCAGATTCTAGCTGCCTGAAGGAGCACTGGCTATGTCTCTTTCCTGGAAGAATCTCCCCAGCAGAATTGTTGCTGCAGGGAAACAAATGTGCGTGAAGAAGAAACAAAATTGGGAGGGGCAGGGTGCTGCCTGAATCTGATTGCACAACAATGTGTACAAAATGCACTATCCACCCACTCTTGCCTTTATCTTTCAACAGTAGTGGGAAACAGAATTTCAGTGAAAGGACCACCACTGCCTAAAATGAGTCTGTTACAACGCTAGGATTGGAGCTCTCACAAGTACACTACAGGGCTAAATTAATTGGCTCCAGCTTAAGATGCTACAAGAAAAATGACAGTGGGAAGGGGGTGGGAGTGGGGGAAAGTGCCTGGTAGCTTTGAAGTCATGCCTAGAATCAGGTGCATATGAAAAAGAAATTAGGGAGGACTAAGCCCGTTCTCTTTATGAAAAACCAGAGAAGCTGCTACTTCTTACAATATGCCTCCCAATTACCTATGACTTCTACAATTGTTTGCTTTAAAAAAATCTCCATGCTTATACAATTTTATAGTCTCTTCCACCAACCTTAGAATTAAATAAAGCACATGCCCCACTTCTATTTGCTAATTAATCACCCCCATGAATTGTACATATAAAAGTCAGAAGGGGAAAATGTATCTTTTATTATTTCAAATCAAATTTTCTGAAAAACCACAGATTACTCACTAAATTTTGGTCTAGACCAGTGGTTCTCAACTGCAGTGATTTTGTCCCAGAGGACCCTTTTGGCAGGGTTTAGGTTAGGGGATGGAGGGGTGCTACTGGCACCTAGTGAGCAGAGGCTGGGTCTGCTGCTGAACATCTTGCAGTGCACAGGACAGCCCCCCATAAAGAATGGTCTGGTCCAAAATGTCAGTGGGAACAAGGTGGAGAAACAGCTCCAGATACAGCCAAATGTGCCTACCCTGTAATGAGCATAATTCTAGAAGTCACCAAAGGAAAAAGGCCCAATTTTCTTCAGAATCTAAGGTGAGTTTATATACATGCTGACTGAGAACACAGAAATAGGTTCTCAATCAGAATTTAGGAACACTAAAAGAAATATCATGGTGCTGGGGCATTTTAAATGCATATTTCATCAGTCTAAATGGATGGAAATTAATATCTCATAAAATAAAACGATCATCTAGTTATGTTCCATACAAAACCAAAATCAATACATTGTATCTTACTTAACCTGCAATTAGAGTTAAAAAAAAAACTAAAACAAGGAGAAATGCCATTCTTTCCCATTTTTTGCTAGCTGGGTACATACTTCTGAGAATGAGGCATTAAAAAGCAAACAAGCAGACAAAAAACTTTTTTTTAAAGTAGATTTTTCCTGAGCATAAAAAGCTTCCTGAATCATTCTGATTTATTTACTGCATATTCAGTCATTCTTTAGAGAGCAAAACATGCAGTCCATTCTCTTGGTTATGCTTGCCTGGCTTTCCAAATGCCCTCAAAACTGGGATGATGAATCACGTACTTTGGCTCCATTGTGCCAATTAATAGTAAGCGAAAGAATTCTAAGATAGGACTTTCTGCCTGGTGCATGTGGTGGTGAGAGTGGGGGCGGTATCCTGTGGCCAATTGCTTTCCGAGGCTCTTAAGAACAGGTGTTGTGGTTCCCTAAAATTCCTTTAGTTCTGGAACATTCTATGTGACTCTGCAGTGGCTCCAGCTTGGGGGTGGGCTGTGGTCAGGAAAAACCTATGTTCACAGAGTTCACCTAAAGCTTCTTGGGCTTAAATCATGAAGCAAAGAATGGCTGACAACTACACTATTTCGACCCTCCAAGGCCTCCATTCTTTTCTCTGAATTACAAGGCAAAAGTGACCATACATACAAAGGCAAAAATAACAACAAAAACAAAAACGCCCCAACACACCCAGTCTTGGCTGCCATCGAGTTTGCTTCTGCTGCTGAAAAAGAACAGTTGCTCTAGTACAGCTGGAAGAGCTTTTCCAGGGAACTGGTAATACCCTGGCTGTTAATGAATTATTTTTCACCAGAACGTCGGATTCTTCCTGTGCTCCAGTAAACAGTCTGCTTCTGCCATGAGAAACAAAACCATCTCCTTCCGAGGAGCCCAAGGAGGTCAGCCAAGGGTTCCCTGAGGGGGCAGCCCCCTCAGAAGCCAGAGCCACGGGCGCCTGACTTATAAATTACCATGGTCCCAAGTTCATTATTCCATCCCTTTCTGTCTATTCGTGTCATGGTCAGCAACCAGAGAAGGGCCCAGGAGTGCCAAGAAGATACCACAGTGCCAGCCCAAACCCTTCCTCCATTCCACTGAACTTTCTTTTGGTCAGGTATCCACTTCTGCAGCGTGACTCGCTAGGTGACCTTGCACTTCTTTGCCTGTATTCTGTCTCCCTCACAGAAACTGTGTTTTTGTCCTCGCTGTTGTTCTTAGGAAGCTGTCAGGAAGTAGCTGTGTGTATCCTCTTTTATTCTTTCTCTTCTTTAAGGCTGGCCCCAGGCCCAAATAACCTATTCTCAGCTTGAGGCTGTATACTTGGGACATTATACTTCATGCCCAAATTCCTGGGAAGAATATTTTCAGCTGCTATCAGCACAGGTGTCAAGGAAATCACTGGCTCAGGTAGGAGACAACTCTCCAAAGGGCAAGAACATCAGCCTGGGCTGGGCTGTTTGAGGGAAGGGGAAAGGGAAAAGGAAGGGGAGGCCATTTTGCTGAAACCACTTTGCTCCCCTACCCATGCCTTGCTCTCTGCATTAGCTTTCTGGAGCCCAATCTCCTCACAAAACATGACTAAGCAAATGTGCTCAGAGGTAGGCCTGATAGGGATACCTCAGTGTCACCTGAGCGACCAAAAATCAAAACCATCTCACACCAGGAGATTATAGCTACTGAGTCAGCCACAGGCTTCCTGTTTTCCACTGAGGCACAGGGTGTTCATGCCCCTAGCACAGCTGGAGAGGTTGTGACATCACAAAGTTGGTAGTTAGTGTGCTCCAGGGCAGTGCTGTCTGACATAAATAGAAAGGTAACTTAGAATGTTCTAGTAGTCCATGAAAAAAATTAAAATAAATGGGCAATGTTAATTTTAATAGTGTATCTCATTTACAAAATATATCCAAAATATCATTTTGCTGTGTAAGCAATGCAAAATTATTCAAGAGATAATTTGCATTCTTTTTTGTCCTAAGTATTAGTCATCCAGTGCATGTGTTACGCTCGCAGCACCTCCTAATTTGGACTAACTGTCTTTCAAGTACTCCAGGGACCTATGCAGCTAGTGACAATTACCCCATAGGACAACACGGGTACCAGACATAGAATTTCAATTAGGAAGTACTCGCTTAAAAGACCAAAAAGCCATGAAAGGGGGAATGACAGGTGTGAGCAGGATGTGCCCCAAAATTCTCTATAATTATTGACTTGCTGAGCTAATGATAAGAGCAGAAATTGGAAAAATCAGGATTTGTAGTTCCAGGAGGCCAGTCTTCCCTCTAAGTAGAAACTAAAATGAGCTTTTATGGAAGGTTTTGAAACTATGCATGATCTGAATGTTTGTGAACCCCCAAAATTCATATGTAGAAATCTTAACCTCCAAGGTAACAATATTAAGAGGTGGAGTCTTTGGAAGATGATTAGATCATAAGATAGAATAGAACCCTTATCAATGAGAGTGGCGACCTTATGAAAGAGATCCCAGAAAACTTGCTTTCCCCTTCTGCCATGTGAAGAGATAAGAGAAACTGTCATTTATGAACCAGAAAGCAGGCCCTCACTAGATAGTGAATCTGTTGGTACTTTGATCTTGGGCTTCCCAGCCTCTGGAATTATATGAAACAAGTTTCCACTGTTTATAAGACCTAGTTTATGGTATTTTGTTAAAGAAGCCCACAAAGACTAAACCAGATCTTGCCTAGATTATGGAGGTCTGCCCCACAGCCGTAGCCATCTGCTGGTTGAGCCATCTCCATCTTAGCTTTTTTGTTTTGTTCAGGGCTGGGGCTGAGACAGAAGATCACCAAAGTCACATACTTCTTTCAATAACAATTCCTGGGTTTGCAATCTAATTTGGTAAAGCAGATACAGAAACATGATCAAATTACATGCGCCTGTGTTTATGCATGCATGTGTGTTTGTGCGTGTTCTTGGCCAGAAGGGAGAAGGAGGGTCATGTGTGAAATCCAGAAGTACTAATGTGGTCACCAAAATCCTCTCCTCACCAGCTGCCATCAGAGCACAGAGGAGCAAAGACTCAAGAGGCTCATCACAAACTGAGTCGCAAAGAGAGAGCTTGAGTTCGGAAGCAACAAGATGATGGGCAACCGAGCAGATGATCAGGTGGGTAAGAGAAGTGGTAATCAGAGGCATTCTCCAAAGACAAGAGCTGCCAACTCTACAAGGATGTCACCCCATCCCCAAATCAAGCTTAATTCAGAATTCTCCATAGGCTTTGTGCATGGCAAATATGCAATTAGTCATCTTTCCTCCTCCTAGGGAATCTCATTCTCTCAGGTTCCCCTCATATTCCGACCCCAGAAGCCACAAAATCAGAAGCCTTTCATATATGGATTCAAATCCTGGCTCTTCTAATGGCTCCAGAATTTCCAGGGGTTTAAAGGCTACCATCTGGTTGGAAAGAGGCAAAGGGACTTGCTTTGATGATACATTTGCATAGTCAATCCCAGTTTTTATTTAGTGTTTGCTCATTTGAAAGAGTAACAAGTCAAAAATACTGCACGGAGCCTTTTGTCTTGCCATGGAACTTGCACTAATCATACCTGCCTGAACCTCAGTTTCCTCATCCACAAATATGGTTAATACTGCCATTTCACATGAGTGTTGTAAGGATTAAATCTTGTCGGCATGGAATTGTCGAGGGCTCAGAGATTCTGAGTCCCCGTCAAACACAATCCCCTAGATTTTGCCCTCTGGGTCTTCCTTGACAATGATTCACAGCCCCTCCCCCACCACCATTCACTTTATCAGCTCCATCATTTGGTCACTCCACTGTCTTTTACTTAGCATCAGTGGCATGTTTGGGATTACAAGATGAAAAGGCAGCATCCAGTCTTTCAATCCAAAACAGAAACTATTTTGGATCTATCTACTTGGCACGTAAGTGTGGGTCATAGGCAATTGCACTGCCTCACTAGTGGCTTTCCTGCCCCCCCAACACACATGCACACACATACATGTATGCACCAATTAGCTACCATATTTTTTAAAGGGGGATGGGCTGAGGGCTCTGGCCTTTGGGAGGAATAAATATGAGAGTTTCAGCAGGGAAACAGGGACATATTGCCCCTTTAAATCATAACCACCAATCTGGAATAAGATTCGTGACTGGAAATTTCTCTGACCATTATCTAAAATAATGCTACGCAGGGGTCACAGAAACTGAGAAGGTTTCCCACATGTGAAATGCCTGGCAGACACAGGGCAAGAATAAATGCTAACTCCTTTTTCAATTCATTTCTCTCCACATTCTTCCTCCCCAAATCTAAGGTTAGCAGCCAGAGAACAGACACTTGCTGGGTTTTTTTGTTTTGTTTTGATTTTTTTTTTTGGCTGCTGTGGGGTTAGAGTAGACTATGTGTGAAGAAGATCTCCATTCTAGATCACTACAGTCAGCCTGCTGGCAGTGGAGCATTTCCAGCAATGCCTAGTCACACACCTCTCAGGCTTTGCTTTTTCTTTTTTTGCTGCTCAGATGGCCCCACCTTAGTCGCTCTGTTGTCTGAATGTAAGATTTTGCAATTTATTTTACAGTTCTTGCCCAATCACCCACCAAATTCTCATGAATTCTCATGGGCAACTGGCATCACCTGAAAAACTGTTTTCTCATTTGTCCTTGAGATGAACACATTTTCCAGGGCCAGACCTAGATACTTGAGGTCTGGGGGTCTTTGAAATAATAAAGGAACCCCCATGGGTGGCTGAATGTTCCCCTGGGCTGGTACCAAAATGGCCAGTCTCCCAAGTTCTAGTCTGACCTAACTCAAAGTGCCAGGGCCACCTTGGGCATGACATTAGTGGGATCTGTCAGGATGAGAAGCAAGTGCCCATTTGTAGGATATTGTGTGAATGTGTAGGGGGTAGAGGTGTCTGGGATGGGGGGCTGTTTGGGTATCCAAGTGGCAAAGAAACCAGTATGCAAACAGGCTTAAGATTCTGTGCCTCTCAGCCCACCCCGGGCTTCTGCAAGTAGCACTGCTCCTTATGTTGTCCTTGGAAGGGAAAACAGGGAGGGGAAGCCTGGGGTTGCACAGGGAAGTGGCTCCCCACCCACCAGGCCTCCCTACCCTCCCCCTCCCACACGGCCACCCCTCCACTATAACAAAGACACCACCATCCTACGTTTTCAAAGTTAACTAAAGTCTCTTCGTCTACCAATAAACAAATTCTGGTGACTCAAAAGGAAGAACAGACAGCTAGAAAACGGTGGGAAAGAGTCCCTGGGAAAAGAACAGAAAACCTTGCCTCACGCATGCAAGGCTAAGAATTGTTTTCTCCCTACTGGCTGCTTTTCTCTCTGTTCTAAAGAGAAGCTTCCAAGAATGGGCTAAATGAAAGGATCACACCAGAGGATGCGAGATAATGCTAAACCAACAAAAACAAAGACCCAAATGAAACAGTGAGCCATGAGAATATGCGGTTATCAAAACTTTGTTTGGCCATATCTATTTATCATCGCTGCACACCCGGGCTCTGCGGAATATCATTCTGTTGATGTCACTTATCCTCAGCAAAATATTTACACATCCTTAAAAACGCCAGATGAGGGGGGCTGGCCTGATCGCTGCCGCAAGCTGCCTCTTAAGCCGCATTGCCAGGTTCTGGGCAGCCCTGAAGGTGGGGACAAGAGGGTGGGTGGCACCAGTGGGCACGGGTTAAAGCTACCAACAGTTCCGGGAACATAGTCCCCTGGCGCTACCCACCTCTGCTCTACCTGACTCTGCAAGAAACAGCCACATCCCCGATATGGTGTCAGCGCCTCCTCCTTCTCCCCTGCCTTTCTCATTGATTAACTTCCCAAACCATTGTTAAAGCCGGGTTGCATTTCCTCGGGAAATGGGCTAAATTCATTAAGCTTCCCGCTGCCACAAAAGGAATATTCATAAAAGTTTGGTAGGCAGAAAGGGAAGCTGACATTGTGCCACGGGGTGGGTGACAATCTGCTCCTCCAAAGCCACCTTCTTTCTTCGTGCCCCTGTCCTCTCCCATCCATCCGTCGTGCCCCAAACCTACTCCAGGGACTTCTGATAGGGAAACACAAAGCAGCAGCTGTTTGGCAACATTTCTACCCCTCGCCAACAACTGTGGTGGGATGCCATTTCCCCACCCAGGCGGGGCTTATCCTGAACAATAGTCGGGCTTTAAAAAGCAAACAAGCAAACACAGAGCATAACCCCAACCCCGAAAAAGCCAACGCACAGAGACGCAATAACTCCCTCCGCAGCAAAAGGCGCCGCTGAATCGCACGCAAAAAAATTCAGCGAGGACGCTGCACGGTGCCTAACATGGCAGAAAGCCCGAGCTGGTGCGGCCACCCCGGGTCTGGGCATTGGGGGGCACTGGGGCGCTTGGGCGCCAACGCACACTCACCCGGCTCCAGGGAGATGCGGGGCTGGCTGAGCGTCACAAAGAGGAGCCCAGCTCGATTTGGCAAAAGCCAACTTTCCACCCGGCTCGCCAGGGCCGCCAGATACGTCAACAGAATCCATCTTCCGAAGGGCCTGGAAGGCGCCGGGTTTTCCGGGCCAGGGCAGAACGGCAGATCCGGAGGCGGCCCGGTGCGGTGCCCAGGCGCGGAGTCCGCGGCGCGCCGCCCTCTGAGCCCGGTGCCAGCGCGGGTGGCGGCCCGAAACCCACTTCGGGGCCCCCGCCCCGCGGGCCAGCGCCGCCTCCCCGGCCGTCCCCAGCCCCGCCGGCCAGTGTGCGGCGCCGGCAGCGGGAGCGGGGCCCGGGCGCGTCGCACGGGTGGCGGCCTCGGCCCGCGTCCCCGCCCCCGCCCCCGCCCGGCCCTCCCCGCTGGCCCCGGCCTCCGGGCGCCGTCCTGCCCCCGGGAACAGGCCCCTCCCCGGGCGCCGGGCCCCGCCAGGCGCGCCTAGCCCGGCGCGCCCCCTGCGTCCTGGTGGCAGGTCCGCCCGGGGAGGGCGGGGGTGACCCAGGCCCGCACGGGGGCGCCGCGCCCGCTACCTCGCGATCCGGGCCGCCGCCTCCAGGAAGCCGCGGGGTGGTCACGGGTGCGGGAACTCTTCGGTCTGGCCTCGCCGCTCGCCGCCTGAAGGGGGTGCACAGCTGTGGGAGCCTCCGTCTCCGCTGTCACCCAGCCGTTGTCGCCGCCGCTGCTGGTTGTGTGTGAGCGTCTGTGCGCCTGTGTCCGGGTGAGTGTGTGTCTGCGTGCGGCGTCCGGCCTTTACTATATACACCAAGGGGTGGGAGGAGGCGGGGAAGGGGAGGGCTTGGGGGAGGTGGCGGAGCAGGGGGAGCAGGAGGGGGGCGAAAGGGTACCCGAGGAGGAGGCAGCAGAGGAGGGACAGGTGATCGCGCCCACGGGGAGGGCGTGGCTGTGGGCGGCTCGGGATGGCAGGAGGAAGGGGAGCCGGGGCCACTGGGAGGGTAGGTTGGGACACAGGCTGGTTGGGGCGGTCTGAAGAGTGGGGACCTGATTGCCTCCCTGAGAGCCAGGGATCATTCCAGACCACAGGATGAAGAGAAAGGAGAGGAACCTAGGAGAGAGGCAGGGGTTGGATGATGAAGGTGGGGAAGATGGGAATCGGCGATCACCCCGAAATGCAGATCGTGATACAGGTCAAAGATTCTTTTCACAAGGTGGGAGATTAGTAAAGACAAAATTATTTCACGGGCAAAATTGAATTTCTACTCAAGAGGTGATTCATGTATTAATCTAGTATTTAATAAGCACTTAGTATTTGCCAGACCCTGGCCTAAGAACTAAGAACTATATGGTGGCTGACCAGTAAATAAATTATAAATATCAATAGTATTATTAAAATATTTTAAACCTAAATCCTTAAACTGTTTTAAGAAAGCAAGTGAAGCTACTGCAGTGGTTTACTTAAACCCTAAAGATTTAGAGATATTTTTCCTATTAATTAAAACAGGATGAAGATTTTTGAGACAATGGTAAGTAGCATGCGATTTAAGTTTAAGCAGAAGAGACAGCCGTATGACTCTAGCTTTTCTTTTTATATTCAGACCCCCTAAAGTCCCAACACTGTGTGTATTTATCATGACTTCTCTTTGTAGAATTTGGAGTGCCCGCAAGACTGTGAAATAATTATGAGGTGTGATTGAAATATAGTGAATATTGATTTTTTTAAATGCTACAGTAAAAGACATTTCCATTAATACCTCTCAAAATACCCACCTTTGTTTCAAACAGACTTACCCTATTTTTTTGCCACTTTCTGAAGCAGTTTTGAAATTCCTATTTTCATGTGTTGCATAGATTCAAAATGTTTACCTTTCATGGTCATTTTGACTTTGGGGAAGAGCCAAAAGTTGCATGGTGCCAGATCTGGTGAATAAAGTGGCTGATGATACATTATAATATTTTTATGAACCTTCCATTCCATTGAATGGCACTCAGCAGCAGCATTCACTGTACTTTTGATCATAAGTCCTAAAGGTACTTTCAAAAGTGGATTTCCAGAACTGCTTCACAAAGTGGCAAGAACATTGGGGTAAGTGTGCTCAAAGTAAGGGGAAGTAATTTGAGGGGGGATTAATCACAATTGTCTTTTACTATAATAGTTCTACCCTGAGCAACTACTTTAAAGATAACATGTAATGTATTAACTGTTGTTTTTCACTTAGTATTTTATGAAGTTTTTTTGTTTCTTTCCACAAAATGAATAAAGAAAATGTAAAGAAATAAGCAGAAAAAATTATATATAAATACATAAGATATGTAAAAAAAAAATTAAGCATTCACCACATTTTTTGATCTCCCTTTGTAAATGTTTGTCCAGTATATAACTAGTATGGGGACTTGAATTTATACTTGAAAGGGTCTAATGTAACCATGATGTGATGCAAGCCTAATGTGGTAGTAGTTGGAGCCAAATTATGACTTGTGAGCACTTTTGCCTTTGTGGAGTCTTTCATCCATGAAAAGAAACTAAAAGTTACATTTTACATTAGTGTAAAGACAGATATATTATTGAATGTCAAACATTTTTTCAACTTAAGGAATCATTTTACCTTCTGATTTTAAAAGAAATTAAAAGAGTGCTATGAGTCCCCAAACTACTGTGGACCCCTAGGCATAAGTCCAGTGTGTGTGGTAGAATTCAGCCCTAGTAGTACCAATCCTCAATATAAAATTTGCTCTTTTGAAAAAGAAGAATTAAGAAGAACCCAATGAGCACAGGGATAGAGAGATGCACAATGCATGTATGAGAACTGGTAACAGTAAGTACCAGTTCTTGCTTGTTTCAATCAGGCCTTAGGGGTTTTAAATCAGTTTTGAAGAAGTAATGATACCTGTGGAAATAGTTGTCTCTAACTATCTGCAATCACTACAGTAACCAAAGGCTTTCTCTATAGATCTCATAACTGTTCAGAGTTTTTGAGTCAGTTATGTGAGGTCTCAGTGGCTGGGACTTACCCTGAATACAACTAAAGAAACCTTTGGGCAATTATAATTAGACAAGTCCATGGATGAAAAATCCATAAAGGTTTTGTGTGTGTTAAGAGGATTTGTGTGTATAAGGTAAGGATTGATATCCTGGAAAGCAATTACCAGTCTGTTTCTTTTGTTGGCCTCATCATAACCTTGGGTTAATGTTTGATCCTTTTTGGCAGTTGTGATTTGAATTTGTTGCTCTTTCAGGTACTTATATTTTCAGAAAATATTACATTGATTTAGATTAAGGCATAATAAACAGGCATCATGGGCCCCAATACCAAAGCTATATATAATGGCTCCCTTCTACATTTCCATTGTGACTGCCCTTACAGTACAAAGAATAAAGAGGGACCCATAAAGGGCAGGTGTGTGTTTGGGAAGGGAGTGGGGACAGAAGGTGCTTTGGAACAAAATGGGATATTAATCTAGAAGGAATGTGTTCATCCATTTAAAGAGTTGGCTAAGAAAATGCAGGAAGGAAGGAAGGAAGGAAGGAAGGAAGGAAGGAAGGAAGGAAGGAAGGAAGGAAGGAAGGAAGGAAGGGCATCCCCAAATGGCAGGAAAGAACAACAAAACGTTTCCAGGGTAGATCAGGGTGATTTTGAGATCTGAAATTCTAATATATGGAGGGTTTTAAATGAGGATCCAAGAAATGTCCCATAGGAGGTCTAGTGCTTTTATCTATTTTCTGATTCTGTAACACAGCATCCCTTCTAGTTTTCACATGCTTACCTGATGGGTAATTCATTCATCTCTTCAATAAACATCTCTTAGGCATCTACTGAATACCCAGTCACTGAGCTAAAGATTTTGGTTAGAGATGGTTAATATATGGTTCTGAATCCAGGTTACTCCTAGATGAATAAACTGTTACTAATACACTGCAATGTTCCATGATACATGAGTTATAAAATGGACTGAGTAAATACCTAAGAAGTGGGCCTATGGCTGTAATGGGCAAGTGGGGAATGGCATGGGCAGAGAAGTCAGAATAGGGTGCCCAGAAATTGGTGACAGTTACTAAGTGCTAAGAGATAAATAAGAATTTTCCAACATAAGGGAAGGGCGTTATTAGTGAAGTGAACAAAAGGCACTAAACCTTGGAAGCAGAGCATGTTCTAGAATCTACAAATACTTTGTGAGTTTGGAGTAGAGGCTGTGAGAAATAACATGGGAGGAGGGAAGCAGCTAGGGGTCACTCGAAAGTGATGGTGTGTACTTTCGTGGAGCTTTTTTTTGTAGTCAGTGGGAACTGTTAAAAGATGTTAAACAGTGGAGGGACAAGGGAAGATTTGTAGTGTGGAATGATCATTCTGTTTTTCAGTATGTAGAGCTGATTGGAAGGGGGTGAGATGGACGGCAAGTAGACCAGGTAAGAGAGCAACTTGTCGCAATTATGAAGGCTTGAGTCAGGGTAGTAACAGGAGGGATAAAGAGTAGAACTTTAGTCAAGTTATACTGGTGACATAGAATCAGTAGGGCTTAATAATGGAAGAAACAGGAGTTAGGATGGATGACTCAGGTGATAGGGTGGGGTGGAGGTAGAAGTTCCTAAGAAGAGAAAGAGCTCTGGAGGTGGATATGATGAATATCATTGGTTCCCAAGAAGCAGATACTGAAACAAAATTCTACCGCTGAAGACAAGATAGTTGAGGACTGTCCAGGAGATTCTGACTTTTCTGGCAATTCTGACATGCCACCCAGCATAGGCAGAAGGTCTTTCTCAAGTACAGAGGGAAAATCCTGGCAGCTGAATGTCTGAGCAGCACATTGAAATGCTAACCATCAGTGTGCCCTCCAGAGTTCTATTAGGACATCTTGAATTGGAGGTTGCTGTTGGGTAGCCACATAGAGATGTTCAGTAGGCATCCGAAGAGCAGGTCTGGAGTTCAAAATCAAACTGGTGACCTAGATTTTGGAGTTGTTAGGCCCTGGATGGAGCTTGAACCAATGAGTGCTGAGGAGCTCTCAAAAGACATATTGAATTGCGTGGTCTCAGAGGCCATCAACCTGTGTTACAGCAACCTGTATTTGAATTCACCTGTATGAATATCATGTGAGTTCTCAAGAGGTTCCTGACAGTCCTAAAGTTGTAGGAGCCTGTTTAGTATTCTTAAGTTTGAATGCATTTGGTGAAAATGGACCATTGCTCTCAAATGAGTCTTAAGTGGTCTATATTTTACTACTAAAGTTTTAAAAATATACTGAAAGTTGAAAATTCATTTCAAAATATTTTGATGGGGGCCAGGGATTTAGCTCAGTGGCATAAGTGCCTGCCTGGCAAGCGCCAGATTGCAACTTCGATTCCCCATACAAAAAGAAAAAGAAAAAGAAAATATTTTGATGGTTAGTAATATTTACTGGGTTATTGAAGGAGGTGAGCATTTGGAAATATATCACAATGCAAAATGACAAAAGTTCAACAAAGCAATGTAAAAGGATGATGGTGAAGTAAATGCAAGGGGTAATTGAAACATGGAAGATAGAATTGAAACACAGGCTTAGGGCAGGAGGGAGGAATGCATTTTGAGAAACAGTGTAGCTTGAATTACACCCTTACATGAGGAATATGCAGAGCTCATGGGGTAAGGGAAAGGATTCGACATTTGATAGAATGGAGATGTCTAGAGTGCTTTACTTGGGATGAAAGGCCTTCAATATTCATTTGAGGATTTCATATGAATTGTATGACATCCTTTGGGTAAAATTAGCAAAGACTAAATCAAAGGATTTTGGAATTGGCCCTTCAGTTAAGTAATGAATGAGCATATACTAAAGAGCTATCACTTTATAGTACTAGGTTACATGCTAGAACAAAACACCTTCCCTCCCCTGCATTAAGGTCTCTCAGAATCTAGGTGTGGTTCTGTTTAGTCTCACAATCAGTACGACATTTTATTTCACAGAATTTTTTAGGCAATTATCACAAGTAAGAAACAGGCTCATTATAAAGGGATTTGCTTGTGGCACTCCATTCTGTATTCTTTTCTCTTTCCCAGCTGAACACTAATGTTCAGATACCCATCCCCTCTCCTGTGAAAATTATGTGCCTTAGAATTTGATCCTAGCTTTAGGGTGGATCTGTTTGATCTCAGAAAAATTACATCTCTTCTGCTATAATTTGGGTCAAATGGATGAGAAGAAAGATTTTCTGGAGGCTCGTTGGTAAGTTCTTACTCTCTAGGAGGGCATCCCGCCCGCTTCCAGTGGAATTGAGGATAATGTAACCCCATTAGCAGCAATTGCCAGGAAAACCACTGTGCAGGTTACTGCGTAATAACTGATCATGTAAACCAGGGCACAAGTGAGGGTGAAAGGGCTTTATCTTTATAATTGTGTCAGGGAACATTTCTGGGTCTTCCAAGCCCTTTAGGATGAATGGTCACTGAGATGCTTGGAACCAGGTTCAGGAGGGAGGTGATGCTGAAGGCAACACAACCAAAAGAGAGAAGGAACATAGGACCACATTTTTGAATTACTAAAACAACCAAAACTAGAGCCACCTGACCTTGTATTTCCTGTAATATAAATTATTGCATTGCTTTATAGGTTAAGGTACATTGAATCAGATCTCTACTGCAGCCAATTGAAAGGCTTCTAAGATATGTGTACAAGAGAATTGTCTTGCTCTGTTTTAGTTCAGTCTGAGGAGGAAGGACCATTCTAGAGTCAATAAATCTAGCAAAACCAAGGGTAGGGAAGTTGTGGAGCAGGAACTGGTATCAAAATCTAACTTTAAAGGCAAGTGAAGGAAATAATATAACCTGGCACATGGTTGAAATGCATGGCTCTGCAGAATTTGAAAGGCCATCTATGAACATGATGGTTTTCATTCTCTTCAACGTTACTGGCAAGGTTTCAAGCAATAAAGGTGGTTCCAAAGTCATTCACTTTTGGGAAGTGACATTGGTGTCTATAAAAGAGTGACTTCAATTATTTCATTTTATTCACCTGGAATAATTTCTCAAATTATAGAATTTGTAAGTGGAACAATTTTTTGGAAGGTGATTGAATACAGGGCCTCATGCAGGCTAGATAGGCACTTTAATCACTGAGCTACATCCCAGCCCTATGAATGAGACAATTTTATCAAAGGAGTAAAAGAGGGCAAGTGTAAAACTTGTCTAGGCAGGTCATCATTTTTAATTACAATGTTCCACATTTGTGGCCTCTATTTTCTGGGTCAAATGTTGCTCTCACAAGATTGCTCATGATTTATCCCTGTTCACTTTGGCCCCTTCCAGGTGACTCTCTGATCCTTTTACCCCTAGGATTATTCTTGTCCTATTTCTGAGCCAGACTACCAGTGTACTGGGTCAGGGATTAAGTGGGCTTCTTTCATCTAAACCTCTCCTATTCCTGATGGAGCACAGTAAGCACCTACTCAACCAAAAAGCCACAGCATTCACCAATCATCATCGCTATGACCTCTTTCCACATTGACCCCCACCATAGAACTAAGGCCTCTGAGACTCATTCTCTGCTGAGCTCTCAACCTTTCCGTTGGACACATAGCTCCATCACACAACAGACCAATAAAGTCTCCTCCCCCTAGTCTCTGATGTCCACAGTGCTGTGTGCATGGGATACAGACATCCTGCTTTAAATGGACCCCAAACTCGACAGGAATGTTGCCTAAGCAGGATCACCTCCATCCTGGATTATCTCTCTCATTCATTCCACTGGATCTTTGTTTCTTTTGAAGTGAAACATTTTAGATGAAATAGAGGTGACCATTTGAAAAGTATGTTACTGCTTTACAAAAATTCACAATTAATTCATAAGTACTGGAGAATACAGATAATTTATACTTTAAAATGAATTGTTTATTATAATGTTCATTTCAAAATTACACATAAGTATAACAGGCTATTCTAGCTTCAGTATAAACATTCAATCATAGCCACCTTCAGTGATTTGTGTATTTTGTTCAAGTGTTTTTCTTATAATATCTATTTAACTCAAATAATATTACATATAATTTTAGTCCTGTTTTTGTCTCCTAATTTCTTCATACAATAAGCAAATTCCCACAACATTCTAATGATATTACCTAATCATAATAAACATTTCAATGGCTACATACAGTTTTATTAAGTGGAATTATTTACCATCTACTAGTTTTTTCCCTACTGTTGGAAGTATAGAGTATTTCCAAATTCCACTCATAAAGAATATTACAATTAATATTTTTGTGTATATAAATGTTCTCAATTAAGAGTTCTTTCTCAGAATAAATACACAGGTATAATATATCTGGGGTAGGTACATAAATATTTACATGTTAACAAATGGATTTTATAAAGGATATCCCACTCCAAATATGAGCTCTGAGAACAAATGCCTCATGAGTATTATTTGTCGCATTGTTTTAAAAATGGATTTCTCTGATTTCTAGGGAAGTGGGTCAATTTTAACTGTGTTCTTACTACTTGTATATCTAAGGGAATTGCCAGTTTATTGCCTAAATCCAGCTTTTAATTAAATCAAAGTGTTTACATCTTATTAGTATGTATGAGTGCTTTAATACAAAACAAATGTATGTAATAATGGCAACAAATATATGCCATGTTTTCTTTTTGTTTCATGAATTTGGGCTATTATTATAAGTAGATAAATCTTAAATTTTTGTAAAATTCAATCTATTCATCCTCTGTGTTGTAATGTCTTTTATTATTTGGATAAAAATATATCCTACATAATTCTATTTGTCTTTATTTAGAATTTTTGGTATTTTCTGTAAGGTGGGGCTTTAATTATGTCATTTTTCCAACCTCTTGTCCACTCAATACTATTTAATATTATGTTCCTTGTTCACTTATTTGTGCTTCATATATTAGCAAATGATAAGCTGATACTTAATAGATTCTATTAAGCTAATAAGCTGATGTTTAATAGATTCTATTTCTGAACTCTTCCTTATGTTTTAAGCTGTCTCTACTTTTTACTATAAACAGTTTTATTTTGAGATATTTTATAGATACATATGCAGCTATAAGGCTAAATACAGAGATATTCCCTGAACCCTTTACCCAGTGTCCCCCATTGGTAGCATTTTCCAAAATTATACTGTTATATTACAACAAGAATATTGAAAAGAATACAATTTGCCAATCTTAATCAGATTTCTCTCACTTTTACTCATTTGTGGTATGTGTGTGTGTGTTTGATTCTGTGCAGTTTGATTACATGAGTAGCTTGGATATCCACACATCAAGATATTTAATATTTCCCTCAACATAAGGATTCTTCCTATCATCAACTACTCACCTCTTGTCCACATTATGCCTAACCACCATGTTCTTCTCCAACTCCACAATACCCATTTCAAAATGTTATATGGATGAAATTATACAGTATATAAATTGGGGATTTGCTTTTCTCTCAGAGCATAAGTCACTGGAAATTCATCCATGTTATTGTGTTTATCAGTAGTTTGTTCCTTATAATTCCTGAGTGATAGTCCATGGGAGATATATACCATAGTATATTGTACTATTTTTTCTATTGGAGTATATTTGGGCTGTTTTCAGTTTTGGGTTTTTATCAGTAAAGCTGATATAAACATTTATTTTTAGGTTTTTGTGTGAACATTGTTTTTCATTCTTTAGGATAAATTCCCAAAGTTCTGTTGCTGAATCATAAGGTAATTATATGCTTAGTTTTAAAAGAAATCATCATTTTTTACCCTTTTAAAAATAAAATAAAAAATAAAAGAAACCATCAAACTGTTTTTACAGAATGGCTGTAAAATTTCATATGCCCCCCAGGAACATATAAGTGATCCAGGTTTCCACATACTCACCATTATTTGATGCTAGAACCATTTTTATTTTAGACATCTAACAGGTGTGTAATGAAGCTTCATTGTGATTTTAATTTGTATTTCTCTAATACCTAATGATGTTGAGTACCTTTTCATGTGCTCATTTGCTATCCATGTCCTCTTTAGTGAAATATCTGTTCATGTCTTGTTGCCCATTATTATTTGGTGTTTTTTACTACTGTTTTTTATACTGAATTTGGAGAGTTCTTTAATGATTCTAGGTATTGATATTTTGTCAGATATGTGGTTTAAGAACATTTTCTCTCAGTATCTTTTAGTCTTAACATGGCCTTTCACAGAGCAAATGATTTTATTGTTTTGTCTATAGAATTCTTATTGCTCTAGTGCTAGTAATTGAAAAGGTTACCTTTTTTCCCTTTATTTTGACACTGTAATGGTTTATATCTAGATGTCCCCCAAAGTCTCCTGGACTCATAGGTGGGACTTTGGGGAGTTAAAGGATCATGGAGGCATGGTACACATCAGTAGATTAGTAACACTGATCAGTTTATAGCTAAATGTGATGTTGGGAGGAGGTGAACCACTGTGGGCGTGGCCTGGAAGACTATCTCCCTTACTCCTTCCTTGATCTTTATTTCCTGCCTGCCACACTGGGAGCTGTTTCTCCTCTGTCATGCCCTTCTGCCAAACCGCCCTGCCTTGGAGCCAGCTGATTACAGACTGAAACCTCTACAAACTATTAGTCAAAATAAACCTTTTCTCTTTTGAGTTGTTGGTGTCAGTACTGTGTTTCAGCGATGATAAAGTGACTAGGACGGGTATCTTTGTCAAAAATCAGTTGGCCATATTTGTGTGTGTTTATTTCTGAATTTTTTTTTCTGTTCCATTTATCTATGTGTTTATCCCTCCTTGAGCAAACAATGTCTCAATTACTGTAGCTATTGTAAGCATTTGTATCAGTTATTATTATATCAGGTAGAGTGAGTCTTCCTACTTTCTTTTTCAAGACAGTTTGAGTTATTCTAGGTCCTTTGTCTTTCCATTTCCATTTTAGAACAGCCTTTTTATGTCTATAGACATTTTGCTGGGATTTTTATAGTAATTTCATCAAATCTATAGGCCAATTTGGAGAAAAGTTACATCTTTATTATTTTATGTTTTCTGATTCACGAAAATGAAGCATATCAACATTTGTTAAGGACTCATATTTCCTTCAACATTTTGCAAATTGCAGTGTACAAATCCCATACATATTTTGGGTTTTTTTAGCCATAAATGTTCCATTTTATTTGGAATAACTGTAAATGTTACTGTGTATTAACTCTGTGTTTCTGCACATAATCGGCTGATGATAAGTAGAACTCTTGAAGTATAGGCATAAGCAAGGAGTTTCTGAACAGAACCCCAATTGGACAAGAAATAATATCAAGAATCAGGAAATAAGATCCTATCAAATTAAAAAGCTTTTGCACAGCAAAAGAAACAACCAGCAAAGTGAAGAGACAACCTACAGAATGGGAAAAAAATTTGCCAGCTATTCCTCAGACAAAGGACTAATATCTAGAATATGTAAAAATAACTCAGAAAAAATAGACCACACAAAATAAAACACCCAATCAAAAAAGAGCAGCTAAAATGAGTAGACATTTCTCAGAAGATAAATTCAAATGAGCAAAATACATGAAAAAATGTTTAATATCTCTGGCCATTAGAGAGATGCAAATTAAAAGAACACAAATTCCATCTTACTTGTGGAAGAATGGTAGTCATCAAAAAACCAAATGATAACAAATGCTGGAGAAGCATGTGGATAAAGGAACCCTTTTACATTATTGGTAGGACTGTAAACTAGTATGAACATTATGGAAATAGGTATGGCAAGTCCTCAAAAAACTAAAACTGCAAATTTCATTTGACCTAGCCATTCCTCTTCTAGGTGTCTTTTCAAATGAATTAAAGACAATATATTACAATGATACATGCATACTCATGTTTATAGTAGCACAATTCATAATACCTAAGTATTGGAAATAGTATATATGTCCTTCAACAGATGCATGGGTGAAGACATGTGGTATTTATACATAATGGAGTACTACTCTGCTACAAAGAAGGGTAAACGAGTCATTTGTAGAAAAATGGATACATCTTGAGACTCATACAAGAGACCCAAATTATAAATAAAGAGCAAAATAAAAGATAAATATATGAAATCAGATGATAGATCTTTTGCAAATAGGAGGGAGGTAAAGAGATGACACGAGGGAGAAAAGAGGGGAAGAGAAAAGGATGAAAAAAAATCAAAATGTATTATATACATATACCAATTCCCGATAAAGAATGTAATCATTACCTGTGAAAGCATGTACTAGTAAAAAATAAAAATTAAAAAAAGAATACAAGAAAATAAAACAGTTTCCAAATGTTCATTGATAATATATAGAAATAAGATTGATATTTTTGTGCTCATCTTGTATTCTGTGACATTTCTGAACTCAGTTGTTTAAAGTATTCGTTCTGAGAAGTCTTTTAAAAATAGAGATTCCTTGAGATTTTTTACATAGGCTGTGGTGTCATCTGCTAGTAGGAAATATTCCATATTATTCCTTTTCAATATTTATAACTTTTTCTTTCTCTTACTTTATTGCAGTGGCTAGAATTTCAATTACTATATTGAATGGTGAAAATAGATATTCCTACCTTGTTCTTGATTTTACAGAGAAAGCATTCAGTCTTTCATGATTAAGCACGATGTTATCTAAATGTTTACTGAATTTACTCTTTGTCAGATGGAAACAGTTTTTCACTATTCCTAACTTGCTAAGAGTTTTTAATACTGAAAGATTTGTCAAATACTTTTTTCAAATCAGTTAACATTGATTCTTGATTTTTCTTCTTTAATTTGCTTATGTAATGGATTGGATTGATTCATTTTTAAAATTGAATCGTACTTTCATATCTGGAATAAATTCCACTTGATAATTGTATATCTTTTTTATATTTTATTAGGTCCCATTTTTATTTTATTGAGGATTTTTCTACCTAAATTCATAAATATAGGTATATAGGTTTTGTTTTTGAACTAGTTTATCAAGTTTTGATATTAAGATAATATTTAACTCACTGTAATTTAGGAAATTTTCCTCCTCTTTTATTTTTTGGAAAAGATTATGTTTCATTGGTTCTAATTTTTCTTTATATATTTGGTATAATTCTCAATGAAAAGCATCTGGATCTGCATATATCTTTTAAAAGAAATTTTTAAAAATTATTTATTCAATTTCATTATTGGTTATAGGATTATTCAAATTACCTGTTTAATCTCAGCTGAGATTTGGTGGTTTGTGATTTTAGAGGAATTGGTCTATTTTTTCAAATTTGTTAAAATTATTCGTGTAAATTGTAGTATTCCTTGATTATCCTTTCAATGTTTATGAGATCTAAAGTGATATCTTCTGCATCATCTCTGACATTGGTAACTTATTTTTTCTGTTACTGTCAGTATACTACAACTTCATCAATTTTATTTTATTTTTTGGTCAAGCTGTCTTGTATTTCATTCATTTTAGCTATGTTTTCTATTTTAGATTTTATTCATTTCTGCATTTTATGACTTCCTTTTCTTATATCTGCTTTGGGCTTATTTTACTTTTAATTTCTTGAGGAACCAATTTAGATTTATTGACTCAAAAATTTTCTGCTTTTGCTAATATAAATTGTTGGTGCTGTAAATTTCCCCTTCAGTACTGTTTTAGCTATATCCCACACATTTTGTTACACTATAGTTTCCTTTGCATTCAGTTCCATGCATTTTTAAATTTTTCATAGCGATGTCCCTTAGACACATGGATTATTTAGAAATATATTGCTTACTTTCTAGGTATTTAGATATTTTTCTGAATTCTTTCTGTTATGTATTCTTTTTTTTACTCCATTTAGAAGTGTGTTGCTTGATTTCCAGGTACTTAAGTATTTTCTTGTTTGTTTGGGTTTTTTTTTTCTACTTACTGAGTCTATTCTGATTCCATTATGGTCAGAGAACATGCTGTATATGTACTAACACTTTCACATTTCCTGAGGGTTTTTTTTAATGGCTCCAGATATTTTCTATCTCAGTACCTAGTACATGGATGATTGAAAAAAATGTGTGTTTTACTATTGCTGGGTAGGGTGTTTTCATCTCAGGGATCCTACTATTTAAGTGCATAGTTCAGAATTTATATATCCCTTCTGATTTTCTGTTTAGTAAATCTATCAGTTGCTGAGAGAGAGGTACTGAAGTTCCTAACTACTATCTAATCATATATTTATCTATTTCTCCTTTCAGCTGTTAGTTTATGCTTCATTCATTTTGAGACTCTGCTGATGGATACATGCATGTTTTGGGTATAGTCAACCTTTTTTCATTATGTGATGCCTTTCTGTGTCTCTAACAATTTTCTTTGCTTTGAAATCCATTTTATCTACATTATTTTAGGCTCTCCTATTTGTTTTAATATTTTCATAGTATATATCTATTTCTATCCTTTTCCTTTCAGCTTACCCATGTCATTGAATTTGAGGTGAGTTTTTTTGGAAACTATATATGATTGAGTCTTTTTATGCACTTTACCAATCTCTGTCTTTTTATTTTGTAGTCAAATCACTTCCATTTAAGATGATCATTGGTATGTCAGTGCTTTGGTCTTCTATTTTATCAGTTTCATCTGTTTTTCATTCTTCTGTTTCTCCTTGCCTTCATGGGGGTTAACTGAGCTTGCAAATCAGTTTATCTTGAATTACTAATGGTATTTTAGGGTGCATCTTTTCTTATAGCTTTGTTAATGGTTTCTCTGGTTATTATAACATAAATACATAAGGTATCATAATCTACTGATATCAAAACTTTGTCCCTTCAAGTAAAGTGTATAAAAAAATTACTTCCATTTGTGTTCCTCTAATCTTATTGCATTAAAATATCATTGTCTTAGCTGAGTTTTGTGGTGGCATGTGCCTTTAGTCACAGCATTCTGGAAGGCTAAGGCAGGAGGCTCACCAGTTTGAGCCCAACCTGGGAAATTTAGTGGCTTGGAAGACTTTTTGTCAGAAGAGGAATAGGGAGGCTGGGAATGCAGCTCAGTATGAAGAAGGTCCCAGGTTCAATCCCAAGTATTGAAAAAAAGCTGTCTTGAGTGATGTTAGGACTTTTCTGTTTGTTTTGTTTTGTTTGGTACTAGGAATCAAACTCAGGGCCTTGTGCTCGCCAGGCAGGCACTGTGCCCACTAAGCTACATTCCCAGCCCAAAACTTTTGTTTTAATCATCAAATATAATTTATAAAACTTATGAGAGTGATTTATTATGTGCCCATATTTTTTCTTTCAGTTGTTATTCCTTCATTGATTCTCTAAGACCCTTTCTTTTATAATTTCTATTTGAAGAATCTCCCTCAGTTGATATTTAGGTCTAAGAGCAACAAAATGCCTTAGTCTGCCTTCATCTGTAAATGTCTTGATTACTTCTTTATTCCTGAAGGATATTCTACTTTAATAGTTCCTTTCAAAACTTGAAGTATATTCTACCACTTCTTTTTAGCCTCCATGGGTTCAGAAGTGAAATCTATTGTCATTTGAATTAGTGTTCCCTGATAGATAATGCGTTGTATCTTTGCCTTTCATTTTCAGAAGTATAAATGTATTGGGCCTCAATTTGAATTCCTTTGCATTTACTTCGCTTGAGATTTGCTCAGCTTCTTGTTTGTATGTACTGCCTTTTTTCTAAAAGTGGAGTGCTTAAGTCATAATATTCTTCCAGCCCCACTGTCTTTCTCCTATTGTCCTGGAACTGTGATAATATGAATAGTGTATTAACAGTTTTTATTGTCATGTTTGTAATATATAACACTTACATTTGTTTTGGGATATATATATATATATATATATATAATCTTGATTATTTTCAATCCCCTTCCCCATCTCTGAGAAGTCTGCCTTTCTCTTACTCTTTATTTATAATTTATAATTGGGCTTCTCATATGAGAAGAATCATGTGATATTTAACTTTCTCTGTTGTCTTATTTCACTTAACATGGTATCAAGATTGATCCATTTTTCTACAAATGATATGAATTCATCCTTCTTTGTAGCTGAATAAAATATCATTGTGTATATATACCATATTTTCTTTATCTACTCATCCACTGATAGGCATTTAGTCAGTTTCCAGAGCTGAGGTATTGTGAAGTGCACTGCTATAAACAGGAGTATCACTGTGTTATCACTATATTATGATGTCTTTAACTCTTTTGAGAATATAACCAGAAGTATAGCGGGGCCAAATAGAATTTCTATTTTTAGTTTTTTGAGGGCTCTCCCTACTGATTTCCATAGTAGCTGTGCTAATTTGTATTCCCACCAACTATATGGAAGGGTTTCTTTTCCTCCACATCCTTACCAGCATTTGTTTGGGTTTTTTTTTTTGGGGGGGGGGGTTGATGGTAGCCATTCTAACTGGATTAAGATGGAATCTCAGAATTGCTTTAATTTGTATTTCTCTTATGGCTAAAGGTAAATATTAGATCTTTTATAAGTGTCTCACAGCTCTCTTATGATCTGTGCATTATTTCCTAATCTATTTCTGTCTTCAGATTGAATAAATTTTATCAATTTGTTTACAAGCTCACTGATTCTATCTGCTAGAGTATTTTCTCTACTATCAAGTCCATCCTATAAGTTTAAATTTTTTGGTATTATATTTTTCAGTCGTGAGGTTTCTATTTCATTTTGTATAACTTGTATCTATTCTATGAGATTTTCTACTTTTTAATTAATTTGAAAAGAATTCATTGCTGTTTGTTGAAACTTTTTAAAATTGCACTTGTTTAAATCTCCTTTTCAAATAATTCCACCAGCTGATTTATTTCTTTGTTGTTATCAGTTGATTATCTTTTTCTTCAGGTCGTGATTTATCTGGTTCTTGATATGGTGGGTTATTTTCACTTGTATCCTGGACATTTTTAAGATTTTGTTAAGAGTCTCTAAGTCCTATTTAAATATTTAATTTTAGCAGTCAGTCACCCTGCTTACATTTGGCATACAGGTCCTGAACGACTTTTGTGAACTCTAATTTAAATGCCAATTTAACTCTTAGAGCCTTTGCAATGCTTCTTGGTGTGTTTGGTTTATCTGGTGATGCTGAGATTTCCACTGGTCCCTGATGATTCTCTCTAAGGATACAGAGGGGGTTTCCCCAGGCAGGGCCAACTACTGTCTCAAGAAGGAGAATGGGAGTCTCTGGCCCATAAGGATAAAGAGTGCTCTGTGAGCCACACAACTTGTTATGTTTGTCAGAAATCCCTCTTACTAGTGCCAGTCTGCCATATAATGTCTCTCAGCTGGGGATAGGTGTCTTAGACTTGGCAAGGGAGGGGAAAGCATGATCCTTCCCCAGTGTGAGCACTGCAAGCTCACTAGGCATTGTCAAAATAACTACCATTTCATCTGGTGGTAGAATGAGTCTACCTAGGCTATCTTGTGTTGCCAGGTAAGGAGTTCAGAAATGTTGGGCCTGAGTTGCCTTCTCTTGTTCGGGAGAGTAGATACAAGGTACCCTGCTGCTGTGTTGTTCCTCCAGGCTCACCTTCCTCTGATGCCTCATAGAGTGCTTGTTTGGTTGCCTCCTGATTTGTTTCCCAGGGTTTATGGCTATGGTCAGCAGGGAGGGACAGGGCCTAAGAAGTGGGCCTAAGCCACCTTGTCCAGACCACAACTTCACTTTGTTAGTTGCTTATTTTAAAACTAAGGAGCAATTCAACAAAAACGATTGTTATGTTATTACATGATTGATATGAGATGATTTTGCTGTAAAAAGAAAGGGTATTTTTTAAAAAATATTCTGCTCCAAGTGTTAAATATATTAACGATGCCACCAACGGTAGGCAAAGTAAAGGAGAGATTAGAAAGATTTTGAATGACAGCCTTGAAGCCAACAGTAGAAAGAGTGTTAAGAAGCTGAGAGGGGTTATTATTATATGTGTTTTGTGATGGGATTAAACAGCAGAGGATCTGAGGCATTAGACTGCTTCCTCAAAATTGCTTGGGCATTTGACTGTGGGATGATTACAGAATTCGGGATTATGACATTCCAAGACCATGGTAACCACGCGCTGTTTCGCAAGGCACTGCTTTCGAACTCCAAACACAACACTAGCTAGAAAATATTCAGTAACAGTGGAGTAAACCTTTTGCCTATCTGGCAAATGACCAAAAACTTTCAATAGAAACAAATGTTTACTACATTTGACTAGTATTAAGTGTGTTATTAATTGCCTCTTAATCATGCTGCTCAGAGGGCACTTAATTAATGTTCATGAATTCATCTTGAGATGATAATTACCAAGTGGAGTGCTTACTCTTGCAGGGAAAATATGAAAGTATTATTGGCATTTGGATGTTTGGGAAAGCATTGTTTATATCTTCCTTTACTTCTAGAACTTAAACACAACAATTTCTGATAAGTCATCATTCTTTTACCTTTTAAGAGAAACATTTGTTCCCTATAGTATATAAGCATATATAGAGTTTCTGATAAAATCTGGCTATTTTCTGATTAAATATATTTGAGACTTTTATTAGACTTCTAAAACTTGACCCTGAAAATCAAATATATATATATATATATATATATATATATATATATATATATATATATAGTTTAGGTTCTTTTTCAAAGAGAAGTTCTTTTTCAAAGAAACTCAAGACAGCAGTGTTTCACACTTCTTTCCCTTCCTCCCTCAAGAAAAACCACCCAAGGGCCAGAGGGATTAGATCAGCAGCGTGAGTGCCTGCTTTGCAAACATGGGGTTGTGAGATCAATACCCAATACCAAAAAAAAGAAAGAAAAAGAAAAATCATCCAGGGAAAATACCACCAAAAGAAGCCAAGCTGGAAATAGCATTCTGAATGAAAACTTATCTATCTAGTACAAAAAAGTGAGTATTTTCTTGATGGACCTGTGATTATTTGTTGTGTTAAATCATGGTAAACAATTCACTGGAAGTAAATGAAGATATTTTTGGCAAATCTATTGACACTTTCAGGATGGTATGATACCATCTCTCACACCCCACAAACTTCCTTAAGCATAATAAACAGATTCTCAGCATCCTGAAATGTGAACCAAGTTTCCAAAAAATGTCTATCATTTGGCCATTAGCTCAGGTTTCTGCCTGAGGTATAACTGGTTTCAAGTATCTTAGCATCTTCCTACATGTCTTAGATTATTCATGGTAAAAGTTATGGTGCTTGGGTAATTTGAGAACTCACTTTGCAACTGAGCTATTAAATCATGACTCTATGAGGTGAGATGGCAAGGATTTGGGTGAGAATGATTGGATTTATAAATTACAGGTGCAAGGATTAATCTGTTAATATAAATTACTATTCAACCTGGAAGAACCTAAGGGTCAGGTCCACAAAATATCATTCAAGTGATGTACAAATGATTCACCAGAAGTAATGAAGTCTTTTATAGGGCAGACTCTAACATCTATAATTCTGAAACTCAGAGGAGTGGGAAGCATGTCTTTCCTTGCAAATCTGCCTAGAAGAAGCATTGTGAATGCCATTTTCCTCTTCATTGGGTCTTCTATATCATATCATCAAGTAATGCTACAGAAATTTCCCCTGCACCAAATATTGCCCTAATGTCAAGTGCACAGGCTAGAAAGCCATTTTTATTTTATCCATGGTGTGGCCAGCTTTTCAATCCCAAAGCAAAGTGGAGAAATTATTTAATATTCAATAATCACTTGCTTATTTGGTACAAAAAGACCCAAATTATTACTGTAACCCAAATGTCTCCTTGGGGACATATAAATAAAATCAAATTCGTTCAAACTTCCTGGCTCATAATTCCACTTGCTTTAGAATCACTAGCTTTCTGGAAAAGTCCTCCCTCTCCTAAACAAGTATTCCTGGATGTCCCTGGCAGGATTTCACAGGGAACTCATTAACCAGGATGGCAGCTGCAGGCCTCACACATCCACCACGATCAAAATCTCCTTCATTCCTGCAGTAGCTCCCCCTTGTTGATGTCATCTGCTGAGAAGCAAGAGTGAAGCTCCTGCTGCTGAGATTTCCAGTTTCCCCACCACATTCATTTTCTCCCATTCTCTCTAAATAGGCCATGATGCAATCACAGAGAGACATTCTGTTTTGGGCAGCCATCCAGAGAATGTCTGTCTTCTGCACTGTGAGATATTCTTTGTCATCTGAGCCTCAAAGCCAAAATATGGTGTTCAGTCCCACCAAAGTGTCTCATAAGATGGCTTCCATATTGGACTCAGTACCTCTCTCCATCAAGGAGCAAAACCATGTCATGAAGCATACAAACAATAAGTAAGAAAGAATCTTGCCCTCTTCTCTTTTATCTTTGTTTCTAATTTCTCCAGCTTTCTCCACTTCCACATTCCATGTATCTAAATCCTCTTTCTTCCTTCAGACACAGAACTGATGAACTCAAGAATTCATGGGACTCAATTCATAAAATACTGGACAGCCAGCCACAACCCCTGTGCCCACAATGAAAAGCAGTCCCCTGTGAGCTGACACGTTCTTTGTTGGCCTCAGCCTTATCCTTGGCTTTGGATGCCTATACAGGGCCTTAGATTCTCTAGCAAAGTGGTTTATCAAACCTCAGAGGTGAATGAGATAATACAGGGTCATAGAGAGTAAATCCTAGAGTGGATAAGATAGATGATAGGTGGATAGGTAGATAGATCCACAGGTAGATTCAGTTTTACTACTAGTTAATATATAAATTGCCACCAGTTCCTTCCCCCATGTGTATGAGGGTTCTGTGTCCCATGCGGTTTTTGAGGTATCCATAGGAAGAGGAAAGAGTTGACCGTGGAGCCCTCAGTAATCACCCTACTCAGTGTATGGTAAAAAAAATACAGATTATCTGGTCCTGCCGCTAGTATAAGCATACCAAGCCAGAAAAAATGACAGCACTGATAATTCTCCTACCCTAGTAGTAGCTCATAATCAGCTATGCTGAATAAAATAAAGACATTCCAGTCAGATTACTAAAAAATAGAAAATTATCAGAGACAATTTAAAATATATAATGAACAATTCTTTTAGCTGGGTGTGGTGGCACATGCCTGTAATCCCAGCATTCTGGGAGACTGAGGCAGGAGGACCCTGAATTTGAGCCCAGCATGGACAACTTATGACTTAGCAAAAACCTATCTCAAAATAAAAAATAAAAAAGTGCTGGGGCACAGCCCAATGTGAAGGCCCTGGATTCAATCTTCAGTACCACAAACAAACAAACAAACAAAACTTATCTTGGTTTGGACTCCCCTAAAACAAAGATTTATATGCAACTATCTTATATGGGAGGTGATTCTAGGAAGTAATTTGGGAGTAAGGAAGGGAGGTACAAAAGCAAGAAAATCAATAAAGATATGTTAATGAGTGAGCGGCCACTTTGCGTATTCAAGACTATTCAGTTGAGGACCTCTGAAAGTCCCTGTGGAACCAAATCAACTCCTGAGGTTGAAGGAAATTGATATACTTATCCACCAACTCCCATCCCATATCTCACTGGATGGGAGTCCTTCCTGGGAGTTTGGTCCCCAGCAATTCAGGCTTCTCCTGTGCATAGTGATTTCTGTTTAATAGTTAGAGAATGCTTTCACCCAGGGAAGACAAAAGTAGTTGCTTGTACAGTAACCCCTGCTGATGACAGTAGGATAGAGGAAGAGGATACAGGTTGGGCTCTGCCCCACAACCCTGCTGCCTGTGACTATGGATTGTTTCTTCAACTATTAAAGAATGCTAATAGGAAGATATCACAATTGGAAAGCTATTGAAAGTATTATTTTTCCCACCTTTCAAACTGTATTTTAGTGATTGTGCTTCATTATGCATATAAAACATTAAAGCAGTGGAACGCATGTGTAATTTAGAAACAAATATATCTCTATTGGAAGTTCGTGCTCAAAACATTTGTATTGAGGTAGGTGTTTGGATCAAAAAGGTTTTAGTGTGTACTCTTCTAAGGGGTTAGAATGTCAGAATGATTTCTGAGTTCTAACAAATCCTGTTGAAACACCCCAGGTCAGAGTAGTGATGGAATCAAAACCATAAACCTCTTTTCCACAAAGCTGTCATACAAAGACAACCCCCTCTGCTTTCACAGAACTTCTAGCTATCTAGTTGCTTCTTGACATCTCTTTGGGTGTTGTGGCATTTAAGAGCAAGTTGTCTTATAAATGAAAACAGCAAAATATAGGGTTCATGGTGGGCAAAAAGGGAAGAAATAATAAAAGGACCTAGTAATGAAATGATTGGGCCCTGAGGGTACAGTTTGTGGGCCTCATTTTGCCAGTGGACTCTGAAAGAAGATGAGCTCTCTTGCATGATGTTTGGCCACAATGCTGTCCATGCTGAAAAGAATCACATCCCTGGGGAGCGGTGTGAGTAGATGGAGAACCACAAGAACTTACTGTTTGAACAGACTGACTTTTCTCATTCACTGTGTAGAAACCCTTTGTCTTACGTCGCCTAACTAGGCCAACAAGTCTTGAAAAATCAAGACTTTTCTGGGACCTTCTCTCCTTACTGGTATTTAGTGTGGTCTAGATTAATCATTTATAGTGTTTCCAGAATAGTGAACTTCAAGGATTATTAGAAGAGTAAGGATCATGAAACATTGGCTCTTGTATTCTGTTTCTGCCATAGGAACTAAAGGACAAATTTGGAAGGCTGTGTCTTTCTTGCAGATTTCGAAGTTAAAAAGATAGTGTCAAAATATGTGAACTCTGCTCACTACACAACCATAGGCAATAATTGTGGACTGAGTGTCAGTGCCAAGATCTGTGGTGGAGAAAGGAAGGAGGGAGGGAGGGAGGGAGGGAAGCAGGGGAGAAAGGAAGGAAGGAAGGAGGGAAGGAAGGAGGGAGGGAGGGAAGAAAGAAGAGAGGGAAGGGAAGAGGGAGGGAGAGAGGGATGGAGGGGTGGAAGGAAAGAGAGAAGGAAGGAAAGAGGGAGGGAGAGAGGGAGGGAGGGAAGGAAAGAGGGAGAGACTGAAGAAGGAGGGAAGGAAAGGAAAGGGAGTAAAGAGAGTAAAGAAGAGGGGAAAAGAGTAGAAAAAAGAAAAGAAGGGGTAAAAGTTATTCTTGGCTTCTATAAAAGGTAACTGATTACAATTAAGGCTGCATATGGCAATCTCCAAATGAAGGAGACAAACATGGAAGCATTTTAAGAACTTAGGTAAAACTTACGATGTTCAGGGCACCATCTAGGAAGAGGTGATATCTAAGATCAAGAGGATTCTCAGAAGTGGAGGGTTCGTGAAAACAGATCACTGGGCCCCACTTCGGAGTTTCTGAATCAGCAGGCCTGGGTTGTGGCCCAAACATTTCCATTTCTAACCAGTTCCCAGGGGTCACTGAAGTTGTTGATCCTGGGACCACATATTGAGAATGTGGTTACTTAGAAGGGAGAAGACTGTTAAGGGTTGAGATAAAGAAATTAAGAGGAATAAAGTAGGATAAAGAGGAAGGTATGTTTTGGAGGATTCTGAACTGAAAAGATTGTATAATATGAAAGTGAGAGATAAGAATGTGAACGATTTGGGAATTTATCCTGTCAGCAAATGGAGCCAGTGAACAAACGTGTTTGAGTGGTGACATGACATATGGAAACTTTATTTTTAGGACCATTTAAGCTGCCTTCAGTATATTCCATGGTGTTGTACAGGGCAGAGGAAGAGATGGATGCAGAAAAGACATGTAGGAGATTGTAAATTTATTTAAGTTGTTTCAAAATCTACTTGCTGTTATTTATAAACAGAGGTGAGGAAAGGAATGCACCGTGAGGAGTTATGTTTTGGTAAAAAGTATGGGACAGCAGTCCTCCCAAGAAAGAAGACAAAGGCAAATAAATGGAGACTGCACTTTGGACTGCCGCTATTCAAGTTTTCCTAAAAAGTGACAGCATGAAAGTCCTCAACTCTGCTCAGAGTCTGCACTAATTTGATGGGAGAATCTGCAGATTTTCAGGCAGTAAGTTGATCTGTGATGGCCTTCAACCCAGAAGTGAGGAATTCTCTGTTTATAGTTTTGACTCAAAAAGGATCCAAATCTACCCCACCCTGGAAATGCATCATTAAGGGGGAATTTTCAGTGTTTAAAAATGGTTTACAATATGATCACGTTGAATTTCTTCTTTTTTTTTTCCTTTTATGAAGATAAATAGATAAATCCGTAAAAAATAGTTTCAAAAAAGAAAAGACAAACACAATCTGTGTGACACTGATTCTTCATCAGGCAGTGCTGTAAGAGCCCGCCAACATGTATACCATTGACCATAGGCTGCAGATTCTGCTCTGAGAGAGCTGCTTAAATGTATTTCTTGCATGAAGTAAAGTCAATGTGGGTGAACCTGACAACTGCTTATTAGGAGCCCTTGAGAGACAAGGGTGAAGACTTGGGAAACAATAGAAAGAAATTCCTTTTGATGACCCACATCAGGAGTTGACAATGATATAGCCATCTGTGACAGACCAAATTAAACCCTGCTCAAAGGAGCCTAGAGCCAACCAAGGGCCAGGTCAGGTTCAAAATAAACTTCTAGCATCTCCAGATCTCCCTGCACTTTTGTCTTTATTCATGCCTCATTATAGAACTGCTCCTTTCTTCTGTGGTTTTTCTCCATTTCCTGCTTTTCTCCTTCTTCTTTAGCCACCACTTAGCTCCCTATGGGTTGAATAATAATTTAGTATGAGTTCGATTTTTTCAAAATGTTTCACAATAATATTTTATTGCCTTTATTATTTATGGTTAGAAGGGTGGTGGCCTGGTATGCCTGCCCCAGTTTTAAAGGCAGGAAAAAAAGGGATAATGGACCTGGTGAATTGCCAGGGATGGAATGAAAGAGATTAGCACTCATTACTTTTTACTGTAGCAACTGGAATAAACACAAGAGCTGAACTGTAGTAATTATTTGGGAAAAAATTGGAAAATGTCATTTTTTTGTGCTACTCTTATAATGAATGTGGTAACAAAATATAGCTATTGCTAGTTTTTAATGCAGTAGAAGTTGTGAACATATCTCTCATTGCTTTACCACATCCCCAGTTTTCTCTTGCATAAAATGGAGCTAATACAATACAATACAATACAATACAATAATTTATATCTACGTTAATACAATACAATACAATAATTTGTATCTACCAAGAGTCATTATCAGTATTAAATAATTTAAAGCATGTCTAGCACTTAGAACAGTGTATGGCATCTAACAAGTACTCAGTAAGTTTATAATTGTTACTATTATTATATCACCTTCAATTTGTTTTAAGATGACAACCTCAGTATTCAAATATTCCAAAACTGTATATCCCCACAGTGCCTGGATGCAAAAGAATTATACTGGTTTTCCTGAAAACATTATTATAATGATAAAACAAGGAGTGGAGAGTGAGTGAATGAGTGGTTCACTACTCTCCCAGAACGCTTGAGAAATTAAACCCTTCAGTTGAAATTATTTGTATGAGGACTGGATGCCTCCCCCTCTCCCATGCCTGAAAATAAAACCTAAATATTGCCAATGCCATTCCTGCTTCTACCTGCCTACATCCTACTGTGGCATGGTAATTTCTCAGTCACTAGGAAGCCAAGAGTCTACTGTGAGCTGGCCCTGATGCGATGCTCAAATCTATCTCCGACTATTAAGGGAATCAAAGCTGCTAGCATACCTGTGTCACCTCTCTAATGTAAGGCACTTATGTCATCTCATTCCTTCTGTGCTCTTAGGCAAAGACTGCTCTGCTCTGCTTTTCACCTCTCTTACTCCTTCTGTCCTCAGTCCTTTTCACAGTGCCCCCTGGAACTCTGGTGCTCTCAGCCATAGCAAGCAACTCCATGTACTTACACTCCTGCTTCACCTAGTTTTCATTCAAATTTGGATCTACCATGAAGCTCTACTTCCTAAAGCTCTTTCAGGCAGGTCATGTTTATTCTGCTGGGTTCCACAGAGATTATAATCATCATCCACCCATTTCACTTCCCCAAAGTTTTCTTCTTCCACATTTATGTGAAAATCTTTTCATTTGGAGGTAGATGAGTACAAATACTTTTCCTTATTCCCTGATCAAGTACAACTAAAAACCCTAAATATATAAAACAAACATAAAAATACTATGAAATGTGGAGAGAAGGAGGAAGAGCAGCTAGGGACCTCAGGACCTGAGGAACAAAATGGTACTAATTTCCCTGTGTTTTCATTTTGCCTCATATATCCCAGACTTGAACCTAAAGAGGGTCCCAAGGTATTTGGGAACAATAACAGGAATAGACAAAACAAAAAAGCCAAACAAAAGCCTGCTTTCTCTAGCCAAAGCACCAGCAAAGTGCCTGATGAGACAGAACATTTAGAAAATAACCACTTTGCTTCAATAAAACACCACAGAAAGAACTGTGACCTTAGCCCCCAGGAACACCAGAAAAGGCCAAGGGGGGATTCCAGACTTATACTGTGCATAGCTGCAGCAATGTCCCTCTCCCAGTAATATGATGGCAGAGGAGGAAGTCAAGACTTTCATCTGTGACTGATGATAACTAACATATTCCCCTGTGGGAATCCTGGATTCCCACACTCACCTGATAGTAATGATACACCCACCACTCTGCATCCACTGGGGTGTTGTCAGAGGAGGAATAGTGGGGAATTGGTACTTTCACCAGCATCCAGTGGTAATGAGGCCTCCATGTGGAGTTGAAACTCTCCTCAGATGACAATAGAGGCTTATTGGGGAACCTGGAGTTCTATAATTTCCTGAGAGGGAGAGGTGAAACTCCTGCTTACCCTATCAGAGGAAGCCAGCTAAATCAGAAAGTTTAAATAAGATCCAGAGTATCACGAAGTAAGCATCCAGGTTTCAATTTAAAAAGCACTTATCATACAGGAAAATAATCAACTTCAGTAAGAAAGAAAATTAATAGATGTCAACACTGAGATAGCAGAGATGTTAAGATTATACAGTAAAAAGTCAAAAGCAGCTATCATAAAAATGCCTCAGTAACATTTACAACAGTAATTAAAATAAATGAAATAGAAACTTTCTGTAGAGAAAAACAAGATGTAAAGAAGAAACAGAACTGAAAATGTAATAATCAGAATAAACTCAGTAGATGGGCTTAATAACAGAATTTAGAGGACAGAGAACATAAGCATTAACCTTGAAGAAAAAAACAGTAAAAATTACCTAATGTGAGCAACAGAGAAAAATAGATGGAAAAAATGATTAGAACTATAACAAAAGATCTCAGTCATGAAAGTCTGAGTCATGAAAGTCTTGGAAAGGGAAAAGAAAGTAGGTGGAGCTGACAAAGTGCTCAAAGAAATACACTGAAAAATTTCCGAATTTGGTTAATATGATAATGTACAGCCTCAAGAAATTGAGGAAAACTTAGACAAGATAAAGCCAGACCAAGTCATACACTGCTCAGATTTCTGAAAACTGAAGTCTAAACAGTGAAAGAGAAATAATACATTAATGATAGAGGAAAAACAATTCAAATGACAGTGGATTTCTCATCAGAAACCATAGGAGGTCAGAAGGGAGCAGCACAACATTTTTTCAAGTGTTGAAGGAAAAGAACTGTCAACCCCAAATTCTACGTCTAGTAAACATATCCATGAGAAATGTAGAAGAAATCAAAACAATCTCTAATGAGGAAAAGTAAGAGAATCTGTCACCAGCAGACATATCCAAAAGGAAAGGGCAAAGGAAGTTCTTTAAACAAAGGAAATAATATAAGAAGGAAACTTAGAATATCTAGAAGAACCAAAAAACCAAAAAGGTTAAAACATGGGTAAATACATTTTCTTTCCCTTTAATCTTCTAAATTGTTTGCTCTTTCAAGCAAAAGCTATAACACTATGTGATCTGTTTGTAAATGTATTTAGAGAAAATATCTAAGACAATTGTATTTTAAACAAAGCAGGATAAAGAGATAAAATGATAAAGTTTTTCTACTAACTTGAACTGGTACAATGTGTAGAAAACTGTAATAAATTTTATGTCTAGAACATAATACCCATAGTAACCACTAAAATAGCTACACAATGAGATACACTCAGAAACTCTCTAAATAAATCAAAACTGAATTCCAAAATATGTTCAACTAACCTACCAGAAGACAGGAAAAAATAGGTAGGTGAAAAGAAAGCAAATAAAAATTAAATTATAAACTAGAAGGCATAAGCCTTTATTGCATTAAGTGTAACAGATCTAAAATACATTAATCAGTAGGCAGAAATTGACTAAATAGTAAAAAGCATGACACAAATATATGATGTCTACAAGAAACTAACTTCAAGTATATAATGATATAATGATGTAGATATGTTGCAAGTAAAAAGATAAAAAGGATACATCATGCAAACATTAGTTTTAAAAAGCAGAAGTGGCAAAATGATAGGAAATCAGCAATGGCTATTATGATGTTTCGTTTTCTTCAGTGTAGCTATTCATACCATCGCACTTACTATCATTTTGTTTTAAAGTCTAATGCTTTTATTCTTGGTTTGGATTGGTTTTAGTCTTTTTTCAATTGTTTGATTTCAGTATGTGTGAAAGTATGGACAGATATTTTGAAGAAAACAAGAGACATTATGGTAGCCAGTATTAATTTCCTATTGTCTGGTTTTGAAAACTCATAAGGCTCTCATTCTTTTGTTTTGATTGCTTTTATACTATTTTGATTTGTATTAACTTACTGTGTGTGAAGGTATGAACAATTATTTCAAAAAAAAAAGAGACATTGTGGTTGCCACTGTTGATCTCCTGTTGTCTTGTTTTCAAGTCCTGTGATATTTGCATTGTTTTGCCCCTGATCTGTTTTGTTCTGTTTTGTTTTATTTTGTTTTATTCTCTTTAAAATAAAATTTAAAAAGGCATAGGTAGCTATATTAATGTTAAATAAAGTAGATTCAATGTGGAGAAAAGTATCAGGCACTATTTTCCATAATTATAAAAGGATCAACCCACAAGCAGACAAAACAAGCTTAAATGTGTGTGCATTACATGACAGAACTGTAAAATATGTAAAACCAATTATATGACATAGACAAATTCACAATAATATTTAGAAACTACACTATCTCTCTCAATAACTTTTTGTTTTGTTTTGTTATTTTTTAATTTTATTTTTAAGAGAATAAAACAAGAGGACAGAATAAAGCAGATCAGAACAGGACAATGCAAGTAACACAGCACTTCACAGCAAGACATTTGAAATAGCTGAGCACAGCTTCACATACAATAATATCAAACATAACAAAATAGAAAAAAATTCAAGAGAATGAAAGTATTACAAGGCATTCTGAACCAAATAACAGAAAATGAACTACCTCTACTATAATATCTCATTTTCCATAAAAATTTATTTATATGATTACACATATTAAAATCCAATAAGACACAACATGATAGAACCAATGGTAATAGAAGAGCAAAAGCATGTTAGGACTTCAAAGCAAGATGATATTAAATCAGCAATGGCTGCCATAATGTCTTGTTTTCTTCAAAGTAGCTGTTCATACCATCACACATAATAAGATCAAACAAAACAGAATAAAACCATTCCAACCAGTGAATGAAAACATTATAAAACTTCAAAGCAATATAATGGGGAGCCATGATTACCTTAGAATCTAATGTACTCTTACCATTTCTTACACTAGGGAGACTATACGGTATTTATACATGTGAGTTTGATTTATTTTTTATCTTTTTTTATTTTAAAGAGAATAAAACAAAAGAGGACAGATCTAAGCAGATCAGAACAGAACAATGTAAGCAACACATCACTTCACAACAAGACAATTGGATATTAACAGTAGCTATCATAATGTCTCTTTCTTTGAAATAGTTGAGCTTAGCTTTACACATAATAATGTCAAACATAACTAAGTAGAATAAAACAACTGAAGAGAATGGAAGTATTCCAAGGCATTCTGAACCAAATAACCGAAGATGAACAATGGCTGATATATTATCTCATTTTACATAAAAATTTTGTTTTTACTATCATACATATTAAAGTCCAATAAGATACAATGTTGTACAACCAATGGTAATGGAAAAACAAGAGCATGGTAGGACTTCAGAGCAAGATGATATCAAATCAAAAATGGCTGCCATATTGTCTTGTCTTCAAAGTAACTATTCAAATGATCACATATATTAAGATCAAACAAAACAGAATAAAACCATTCCAACCAATGAATCAAAACATAAGATGTCAAAGCAGTATAACAGTAAACCATGATTTCCATAAAGTCTTCTGTACTCTCACCATTTCTTACACTAGGGAGACTATACAATATTTATACATGTGAGTTTGATTTATTTCACTTATGAGTATAGATTCAAGATTCATCCATTTATATATATATATATATATATATATATATATATATATATATAAATATATATATCTCAATGTGATCATTCTTTATAGCCAAGTAGTTCTCTTAATAACTGATAGACTATCTTCTAAACAGAAAATTGAGCAGGAATATAGAATAAACATCCTATAGTTCCACCAAGCAACAAAATCTAGTACAGCACCCAACAACAGATGCATTCCTATTCTTTTTAAATCCCTGCTGATTTTGTACCAAGATAGACAATATCCTGGCCATAAAAGAAACTGTGACTCATTTAAAAGAACTGAAATAATACACAATATATTTTACAACCCCAATGGCTTCAAACTAGAAATCAATAACTGTAAGATAATAGGAAAATCTCCAAATAGTTGGAAATTAGATACTACATTTATAAATAAATGTGTCAAAGAGGAGTCCTAAGGAAAATAAAACCAAAATACTGAATTGAATAAAAATGAAAATACACATACCAAAATAGACATGTGACACCCAGCAAAAGCTGGGAGGAAATTTTTTAGCACCAAATGTCTATATTAGAAAAGGAGAAAAGCCTCAAATCAGTAATATAAGCACCAATCTGAAGAAATTAGAAGAGCAAAAATATACCGAAAAGCAAGCAGGACAGAAACAATAAGAGCAAAAAAAAAATCAATGAAATTGACAACAGAAAAACAATAGAGTAGATCAATGAAACAAAAAAGCTTGTTTTGTGAAAAAAATCAATAGAATCGACAAACTTCCAGCAAGACTGAAAAATAAAAAAAAAAGAGCAGATACAAATAGCCAACATTAGGAATTAAACAAGGATTATCATGACAAACCTGCAAACACCAAAAGCAAAATAGGGAAATACTATAAAGCTTTACACACATAAATTTGACAATTTAGATAAAATGTGTTAAGTCCCCAAAAAATGCAAATTACCCAACAAGAAATAGATAATTTGAACCATCCTATGACTATTAAAGAATTTGAATAGTCCTATGACTATTAAAGAAACTGAATTTTTAATTTTAAAATTCTTCTAAAAGAAATTGGCAAGCCCTGATGGTTTCACTGGAGAGTCCTACCAAATGTTTAAAAATCAACCTTTGATTCCACAAAACCTCTTACAGAAGATAGAAGAAGATGGAACACTTTAAATTCATTTTATTAAACTAATATTATTCTGATACCAATCCAGATGAAGACAGGATTACAAAAGAAACAATTTCTCACATAAGTATAGACTCAAAAATTCTTCACAATATTTTAGCAAATAAATTCACCATTATATAAAAAGAATCATACACTATGACCAAGTCAGGCTTAATCTATAGATACAAGAATGGTTCAAATTCAAAATCAATCAAGGTAATACTCCCTCATAAAATGCTAAAGAACAAAAATGACAAGATGGTATCCATTGATTTACAAAAAGTATGTAACACCTCAACACTTATTTAAGATAAAAAGAAAAATCCCAAAACTAAGAATAGAGAAGTTCCTCAACCTGATAAACAACATCTATTAAAAAGCTGCAACTGACATTATATTTAATGAAAAAGATTGATTTCTTCCTTAAAATCATGATAAAGGCAAGATTTTGGTTCTCACAATTCTTTTTTTTGGTGTCAGTTCTGTGCTCTTTTTATTATACCACCTAATTCAGTCATTTCTAGCTTATTTGTCCTCTTTTGGTCCATAGCAATATTTCAGTACAGTTCTCCAAATGCCTTAAAATAGGCCAAAGCATTGCAACACTACATTAAAAATATTTTTGAGATACAGAAACATGCAAATTTATCTTCTCACCATTCTTATTCAATATAGTACTGGAAGTTCTTGCCTGTGTAATGGGAAAATAAAATGAAATAACAGGCATAGACAGCAGAAGGAAAGAAGTGAAGCTGTCCCAACTTGCTGGCAACATGATTTCTGTATACAGAGAATTCCAGGAAATCTACAAACTATTCTTTGCATGAATGAATGAATGAATATAGCAAGAGGCAAAATAAACAAAATTCAATTTTGTTTCTATGTTCCAGCCATGAACATAAAATTAAACATACAACACCATTTAAAGTCACTAAAAATTTAAATACTTTTGTGTAAATCTAACAAAACTTGTATGAGACCTGTGTGCTAAAAAATGATGCTGATGATGCAAGAAAAAAGATGTACAAAACTCAGTGCAGGCCCGCCTCAGGGGTAGGCTGCCCGTAACCTCTACCAAGGGCCCGCCCTGCCACCTGGAATTCAGCACAAGCCTGCCTCAGGGCAAGGCTGCCTGGAACCTCCACCAAGGGCCTGGCCTGCCACCAGAACTCAGCACAAGCCCACCTCATGGGTAGGTTGACCTTAACCTCCACCAAGGCCCGCCCAGCCACTGGGAACTCAGCACAGGCCCGCCTCAGGGGTGGGCTACCCTTAACCTCCACGGAGGGACTGCCCTGCCACCAGGAACATCAAGGAGACCCGCCCAAGACTGAAAACTGCCCTGGACTGCAACAGATTAGTCCACCCTCCCACCTGGAATAGCAGAAGATCTCAGTGGGATCCACTTAGTGTGAGAAAATTTGGAACTTTGCTACCAGGTGGCAAACTTTGGACTACACTGGATTGACTGTAGCAATGTGGTGGGTATACCCCAAAAATAGAGGTGTACAGGGGATAAATAGGGCCAGTAGTAAAACCCCCTCCAACTAACTGTAAGACTTTGGTGGGTCTGCAAAGAGTGTGTGATATCCTCCTACACATAGAAAACATCAGGCAGAGTGAAAATGACAAAATGAAAAAGCAAAATGCAGTCTCAAACCTATAGTTCACCAGAAGCAAGTGTAGGAGACATTGAAATAGAGGACCCCAAATGTAACACACCGGGAATCTCTGAAAGATAGTGAGTGAAATAAAAAAAACGACTGCATCAGGCTATAGAGGAAATCAAATTAGAATTGGTCTCCCATAATGCCAACAGCAACAAAATAAGTATAATGGGCATTAGCAAAGATACAGGAGTGCAGGCAAATGACATACATAAAGTATTTACAGAAATAATAGCAGAAAATTTCCCAAACATGGGGAAAGAAACTGATATGCAGATAAGTGAGGCATATAGAACACCAAACAGTCACAATCAACATAAATTCACATGCAGACACATAATAATTAAGATCTCAGACATACAGCATAAAAACAGAATACTAAAAGCTTTTAGAGAAAAGACACAACTCACCTATCAAGGAAAGCCCATTAGATTCATGGCAGACTTTTCAGCACAAACCCTCAAGTCAAGAAGAGCTTGGAGTGAGGTATTTCAAGCCCTGAAACAAAACAACCTTCAAACCAGACTGAGGTACCCAGCAAAACTTTCACTCAAATTTAATGGAGAAACAAGATACTTCCATGACAAAGAACAACTGAAGAAATTCATGTCCACCAAACCAACCCTAGAAAGAGTACTGAAAGACATACTAGTCAGAGATAAAAATGACCACAATCCCCAAAACAACAACAGAAAGAAACCACCAGGTAGGATAAGCAACTAAATAAGAGGGAAAGTAGGAAGAAACAACTGGAACATAAAACATGGCAAAGTCGAGACAGTAAAAATCAGTGATATCCATAAATATAAATGGCCTCAATTCACTATAAAAAGAAATAGATTAACAGAATGGATCAAGAAACAGGAACCCACAATATGCTGTATACAAGAAACACATCTGACCCAAAAGGAAACTCATAGGTTAAAAGTCAAAGGATGGAAAACAGTATTCCATGCAACAGGAACCCAGAAAAAAAGGAGGGGTAGCTATTCTATTTGCAGACAACATGAACTTTAAACCTAAAATGATTAAAAGAGATAGAGAAGGTCACCACATACCTGTTAGTGGTAAAATTCAAGAGGAAAAACTAACAATTATAAATATATATGCACCAAATACAGGAGCACCCAACTGTATAAGACAGATACTAATGGACATGAAAAACCAAACACACAAGAACACAGTTATAACAGGAGATCTTAACAACCCATTATCACAAAGAGATAGATCGACTAGACAAAAAGTCAGCAAAGAAATACAGAATTGAATCATACCTGTGAGCAATTGGAGTTAGTTTCTAGAAAAAGAAGAGCAAGCTAAACCCAAAGCTCATAGAGGAGAGGAAATTGTAAAGATTAGAGCAGAAATCAATGCAATTGAAACAAAAAAAAATACAATACAAAGAATTAATGAATCAAAAAGCTGGTTTTTTGAGAGAATCAACAAAATTGACAAACCACTAGCCAACCTTATCAAGAGAAAGAAAGAAAAAACACAAATTCATGCAATAAGAACTGAAAAGGGAGAAATTACTACAGATTCCATGGAAATTCAAAACATCATGAATACCTACTTTGAAAATCTATACTCACATAGAGTGGAAAACACAGAGGAAATGGACAGATTTCTAGAAACATATGAACTACCAAAGTTCAACCAAGAAGATGTAGCAATTTTGAACAACCAAATATCAGCTATTGAAATTGAAAATATAATTCAAAACTTACCAACAAAGAAAAGCCCAGGTCCTGATGGATTCACAGCTGAATTCTACAAGAAATTTAGAGAAGATTTGATGCAGTACTCCTTAAAAACTTCAATGAAATGGAGAAAAAAGCAATCCTCCCTAAGTCATTCCTGGAGGCAACTATTACTCTGATACCAAAACCAGAGAAAGATACAACCAAAAAAGAGAACTATAGGCCAATCTCACTAATGAACTTTGATGCAAAGATTCTCAACAAAATACTGGCAAACAGAATGCAGCAAATCATCAAGAAGATTATACATCATGACCAAGTGGGATTCATTCCAGGAATGCAGGGATGGTTTAACATACGCAAACCAATAAATGTAATACACCACATCAACAGAGCCAAAAATAAAAACCACATGTTCATCTCAATAGATGCAGAAAAAGCTTTTGACAAAGTCCAACACATGTTCATGTTAAAAACCCTCCAGAAACTCGGAATACATGGCGTCTACCTCAACCTTATAAAGGCCATCTATGACAAAATGATAGCCAACATTATGGTAAATGGACAAAAACTGAAAGCTTTCACTTTAAAATCAGGAACAAGACAAGGATGTCCACTATCCCTACTCCTTTTCAACATAGTTCTGGAAACTCTAGCCAGGGCAATCAGATAAGAGAGAGAAATAAAAGGAGTAGAGATAGGAAAGGAAGAAGTTAAATTATCACTATTTGCAGATGACATGATACTCTATATAGAAGACTCGAAAACTCCATTAAAAGAATGCTAGAGGTAATAAATAAGTTCAGCAGTATAGCCGGATACAAAGTCAGTGCTCAAAATACAATAGCATTCCGGTACACAAACAAAAAACTCACTGAGAGAGAAATTATGGAAATATCGCCCTTTACAATATCATGTAAAAAAACGAAATACTTAGGAATCAACGTAACTAAAAATGTAAAAGACCTATATGCTGAAAATTATACTATGCTGAAAAAGGAGACTGAAGAGGATATTAGAAAATGGAAGGACATTCCTTGCTCTTGGTTAGGAAGAACCAACATTGTGAAAATGGCCATACACCCAAAACTGTTATACAGATTTAACGCAATCCCAATCAACATATCATTGACATACCTCACAGATCTAGAGAAAACACTACTAAAATTCATTTGGAAACAGAAGAAACCTAGAATAGCAAAGGCAATTCTAGGCAACAAAGCAAGGCAGGAGGCATCTCAATTCCTGACTTGAAACAGTACTATAATGCCACAGTGATAAAATCAGCTTGGTACTAGCAAAGAAAGAGACCTGAGGATCAATGGAACAGATTAGAAGATGCAAGCACAACTACAAAGACTCTCAGCCACCTGATATTTGACAAAGGGGCTAAATATGTCCACTGGAAGAAGGATAGTCTCTTTAATAAATGGTGTTGGAAAAATTGGCTCTCTACATGCCGAAAACTGAAACTAGATCCATGCATATCACCATGCACAAAACTAAAGTCTAAATGGACAAAGACCTTAATATTACAACAGAAACACTAAATCTACTGGAAGACAAGGTAGGTAGAAGTCTTGGAGACATAGGGGTAGGCAGATAATTCATGAACAAAACGCAAACTGCACGGGAAACACTTCAAAGAATCAAGAAATTGAATCTCACATTATTGAAAAGTTTCTGCACTTCAAAGGAAATCACCAACAGAGTGAAAAGAAAACCAACAGAGTGGGAAAGAATTTTAACCAGTAACCCCTCAGACAAAGGACTTGTGTCCAGAATATATGAAGAATTGAAAAACATCAAGCCCCCAAATTCAAAGACCCTGTCCAATAATGGACATCTAAGATGAACACCCAGTTCTCAGAGAAAGATATACAAATGGCAAATAAATATATGAAGAAATGTTCACCATCACTGGTCATTCAAGAAATGAAAATTAAAACAGCATTGAGATTTCACCTTACTCAGGAAAGAATAGCTGCCATCAAGAAATCAACTGATAACAAATGTTGGCGAGGCTGTGGGGAAAAAGGAACACTGCTCCACTGTTGGTGGGAATGTAGACTGGTGCAACCATTATGGAAATACATATGGAGAATTCTCAGAAGACTAGGATTGGAAGCCCCATTCAATCCAGCTATTCCCCTCCTGGGCATTTTCCCTAAAGAACTGAAAAGTTCATATCACAGTGATATATGTGCACCAATGTTCATAGCTGCACAATTTGTGATAGCTAAATCCTGGAAGCAACCAAGATGCCCATCAAATGCAGAGTGGATGAAAAGGATGTGGCATTTTTATACAATGGAATATTACTCAGCTATAAAAAGGATGATCTTGAGGCCTTCATAGGCAAATGGAGACAACTTGAGACTATCCTCATTAGTGAAATAAATAAGAATCATATTTATAAATATCATATTGTGTCTCTAGTGTAAAAAGTAAATAAGAACTACAAGAGTAATAAAACCAAAATGTGTAAATGCTATTGTAAAAAATAGAGGAAAAGAAAGTGCTCTAAGGGATATAACTGCATGTATGTTTGAGTGTGTAAAATAGATGACCATATTGCTGAATCTTTGTTGGATCTTTGAGCAGAACTGTTTGCAGTCTCACTGTTTGAATGTTTACTATGTACCCTTCAACTTTGTAACTTGAACAACTACATCTAGGATGACAGTATGTAATTTATAAATTACTGATTTCTTAGTGGGGCTTTTTCTCGTTCTCCTTTTTCTTTCTTTCTTTTAGAATTCTGTATTGTTGCTACCCTTTTTTCTGTTTTGCTTTTTTTCCTTTTCTTTAAATAAAATTTTAAAAATGTGTAATTGCTATTTTAAAAAAAGAGGAAATAGGAAGCACTATAAAAGATACAGCTGCATGTATGTTTAGATGTGTGGGATTGATGACCATATTTCTAGGTTCTTGTTGGATTGTTGAACAGATCTGTTTGCACCCTCACTGCTTGAGTGTCCACTTTGTGTGCTTTAATTTTGTAACTTGAAAAACTATTTCTAAAAGAACAATATGTAATTTATCAACTAGTGATTTCTCACTGTTTATCTTTTCTTGAAATTCTGTAATATTTCTACCTTTTTTCTGTTTTTTTCTCTTTAAATAAAAAAAAAGAAAAAGATGTACATAAATGCAGAGATAGACCATGCTCAGAGATTGAAAGGCATAACCTAAAAACTATATCAATTCTCACAAAACTGATACACAAGTCTAATACAATTTCTATCAAAATATCAAGAAGAATTTAACTTAGAAGTAGACAAAATTATTCTTTCATTTGTAAGGAGATGTAAAGAACTCGACTAGCTAAGATATTTGACAGGAGAAGAGTATGTTGAGAGGAATAACCTTATCTAATATTAATGCCTGCCAAATAATACTGTAGTCAGAAAGCTATGGTTTGTAGGAAGGACAGATGTGTAGCTCCATGGAAGAGAATATAGAACTAACGAAGAGACCCACATATAAATAAGCCCAACTCATTTTCAACAGGTACAAACACAATTAAAAGAGAAAGAACAGCCTTTTCAACAAATGGTGTTGGAGCAACTGAACAGCCATAAAAAGAACTTTGACCTAAATCTCACACATTACACATAAATTAACTTATAATGGATCAAAAACTTATATGAAAAATGTAGAACTATAACCAATTTTGTTTTTAAAAAAGCATAGTAAAAGGTTCTTTGTGATTTAGAATGAGACAAGAATTTCTTAGTCTTGACACCAAAAGCATGATGTGATCCATAAAAGGAAAAACTGATCAATTGGACTTTATGTAAATTAAGATTTTCCTCTGTGATAACTTCTGAAGAGGAGGCCAAAGCAAGCTGCAGACAAGGAGAAAATATTGCAAACCACATATCCAAAGGCTAGTACCTAGAACATTAAAAAAATTATCAAAACTCAATAGTTTAAAAAGACATTAAACTGGGCATTGTGGCACATGCCTATAATCCCAGCACTCGGGAGGCTGAGGCAGGAGCATCTTTGTGAGTTCAAGACCAGTTTGGGCTAAAAAATGATTTCCAGGCCAGCCTAAACTCCATAATAAGACCTTGTCTCAAAAATAGAAAAAAAAAAGAGACAACTATGAAATGGACAAAAAACATGAACAGACATTTCAAGATGGCAAGTAAGCACCTAAAAAATGGTGAACATCATGAACCTTTAGGAAAATACCAATTAAAACCACAATGAGATATCACTATACCTATCAGAGTGGTTAAAATTTTAAAAAAATGTGTGACACCAGCAAGTGCTGGTGAGTGGTGGCCAAGATGCAAAGAAACTGGATCACTCATATACTACTGATGGCAACATAAAATAGCAGAACTCTGGAAAATAATATGGTTATAAAGTGGAGGCACTCTTATGTGTATTGTGATTGTATCAATGTCAATATCTTTGCTGTGATACTGTAGCATAGTTTTGCATGATACTACTATTGAGGGAAACTAAATAAAAGGTAAACAAGAAATCACTGATTACTTAGTGGCATGTGACTCCATGTTTACAGCAACACAACTCATAATAGCTAAATCTTGGAAGGGACACAGATGCCCATCAACAGATGAATGGATAAAGAAAATGTATTTATATACAATGAAGTACTACTCTGCCATAAAGAAGGATAATGAGTTATTTTTAGGAAAATGGATGCACCTTTAGACCATAATATTAAGTGAAATAAATCACACACACAATCTTAAAGATCACATGGTTTCTCTTATATAAAAAAGTCCAAGATATAAATAAAGAGCAAAATAAAAAATAATAGGAAACAGGGAAATAGAGCTTTCTCAAAAGGGAAGAGGCTCAAGAGATGCAAGGAGGAGAAGGGGACAAAAAAATGAAGATGTGTTATGTGCATGTACCAATGATGAATATTACCATTGTGTACTACAAAGATGTATTAATAAAAATTAAAATAGTATAATTTAATTTAAAAAGCAAAAATTCTGCTTTTTTTAGTTAAGTTTATTGGTACGATTTAGATAATACATAATAATCACATTTGTTATAGAGAACTTAAACCTCTATGTGATATATCTTAGTTCCTCTTTTTTTCCCCCATCCCCTTTAGTTGTTATCTTCTAGATTTACCACTCATTATCTGTGTTTATCACTGCTATCTACCAGATGGGAGTCTGATGACTTGGACTAGGGAGGAGCAATGGCCATCGTTAGAAGCAGGTGGTTTCGGAGTGTGTTTTGAAGATTGAACCAAAAGCATTTACTAGTGGATCAAACATAGGAGATAAAAGAAAGAATCAAACATGACTCTAAAGTTTTCCCTCAGCCATCAGGTTGATGAATTTATTATTTCCTTAGATGAGAAAGAGTGCAGGAGAAGCATGCTATGTTTGGGATTTTGGATGTGGACATGATTTCCAGTAGATATCCAAGTAGCAATGTACAGCAGGCCATTAGATACATAATCCTGGGGCTGAGCTTAGATCTGAAGAATCAAAGTGAGGCACCATTGGCACATGCAGCAAATGAAGCATATCTAGTCATGAGTGTAGGTAAGATTGCTTCCATAATATATATAGGAGAGAAGTAGCCTGGGTCTAAATCCTGGGATTCCAAAATTTAGAGGCCTGAGCAATGAAGAGAAAGCAGAATCAGTGAAAAGCAATGACTAATGAGACCGAGGAGAGCTGTGGGATAGTAGAACTTGGGAAACCAATGCCTAAATCTGACGACCCTCCTCGACCTTTTAAATGAATGCATTGTGTGTGGTTTCAACCTCAGCTCTTTTGCCCACCCTGTATGAGCAGATTCTCCCCAGAGTGATTGTCTTCAGTATTGATCTGTTCTTTAAAACTCCAACTCATAAAAACCATTGATTGTTGAACACTGTGTTGAGATAGCACCTAGGCACCTGCTCTAGTTACTCATTAATGCATAGCAAATCACCCATAAACTTAGTGGCTTCAAACAATAACAATCATTTATTATCTCTCACAGTTTGTGTAAGTCAGGAACTCAGGAATGGCTTGGTTGGGCAGGGTTTTGGCCCAGGATCTCTTGGATGGTTGCAGATGATTGAAATTGAAATCCTCTGAAAGCTCACTCACTCACATAATCTGGCATTTGGGCTAAGAAGACTCAAACCATTGGTCCAAGTACATCTCATCAATCTTGGATTAATACAATGCACAATGCAGTTTCAGAGTACAACATTTTCAACCATAAATAAAGAGGTATACATCACCCTCTAATTCTTCAGGTTGGCACACTCTAAGTACATACCAGAGCTCATTGGTATGGAACCAGAACCAGATGTTAGTTTTCCAGCTATGGTAAAGAATCTTACCAGATATGTTTATATTATACTTGTGTATCTATCCCAACCAGTCTTTCTTTCTAGAATGGTACTGCACTACACCTCAAATTGTTTACCTCAATCATAAAATCACTACATTTCTCTATAAGACATAGCAAGCAAAATTTACCATGTTGAAAAGCCCTGTAAGTCTCTGGTGAGCTCTGGAGAAACTTGCCATTGCATGAGCATGCTGTGTATCAGGGTTATCACACAACCTGCTTTGGCCGAGACAGATGTCTCAAGTTTTATCCTGGTTGCATCCTAATTGCTAATAATTGCCCTTTTACTCATTCTCAAAAGTCTCCTGGTTAGAAGTTTCTTATGTTTTTACACAAATTTTTCCATGCGAATGCATTTCCTGCTTTCAGTCATTTTATTTCAGAATTGGGCTACGTGTGCAATTCTTCCAGGAGGCAATAGGCCAGTGGTGGCAAACCTATGGAATACATGCCACAGTGGGCCATTTGTATCACTGAAAGCTCTAAAGTTTGTCATCATTGCAATAGGTGAGTGTGTCACCAAAGTCTTCTGAAAGAGAAAAGAAACTGCTTACCCCCAAGTGTAGGGGCAGAGAGTGTCTAATGTCAAAAGGTAAATCTAGCTAGACCCTAAGTCATTATCTTCATAACAGTAGTAAGTAAGGCGTCCAGAAGCTTTCTTTACTCAGCTCCACTTACTCGATTCACTTGATTAACCTTGTCCTCCAGTGGAAGCAATACAGTAAGTCTCTGACCTACGAACATTCAAGTTGCAAACTGTCACAGGTATATCATGTAAGATTCACAAGTGTACTGCATAAGACTATCTGTCAGATTATGAATGAATCTTATTTACAAACATTTTCCTGGAACAGAACTCATTCATAATTTGGGGACTTACTGTACTGATGCCCAGGGCCTACAACTTCGAGGGCTAAAGGCCTGTTCTCTAAGATACATGATACTTCTGCTTCCTCATTTAGCAGAGTGAGGTAAGTTTGTCCCCAAATATGCCTGTACTTGTAGTTGTCATAATTCTGCAATATCCTTAGATATGACCTTAATTGATGAGCAAAGACTGTAAAATGCCTGGCTCACTGATAGACTTGATTAAAGCAAGTTTCTGGGGGTAAAAGAAAAAGGCCATCAGTTTGTATGTTGTAGACTTAGCTGTAAAAGATTCAGTGAACTTTAGAACTAAAGTCTATACTCAGATTTCCTCATAAATATGAAAAAATTCCAAGTTTTGCTATTTAGCACCTTTTGAATACTCTTTCTAGATCAGGAATATCCCTACTTCAGGTAAAAGCCAACAGGAATATGACTCACATTCTGGCAGTTAAGATTTAAGTTGGCAGTGGACAAATAATTATGGAACACTTGCTAGGTGCTGTGCATTGATCTAGACACTATGAAAAGATGTTAAGAATAAAGGACATGCTATCTTAATCCAGGTAACCTATCATTAAGGAATCATGTGGCTAGAGGCCTCCCAGAGGCACTGTGTGGTGGAGTAGGATGGGGAATGCCTTCAGGAACATGATACGTGCCAGATGAAGTGGTGAGGCCCAGGTCTAGGAAGCATGAAATTTGCCCCTCTTAGAGACCTAGGAATGAGAGCTGCTTCCTTCCTAGCAGAGATTAGTGGAAGTGGGTTCTAGAGGCTCCATCTCACATGATTCAGAGTGGCCCAGGACAGTAGGGCAACTGCAGCAATAACCAAATGTTCCCAAGGGAACCTCTCTCCCCCATCAGATTTTCTTGAGACAGGGACTTGCTGTGTAGTTCAGGCTGGCCTTGAATTCACTATTTTGGACAGGCTGGTCTTGAACTCTCGGCAATCACCTCGCTTCAGCCTCCTGAGTGCTGGGATTACAGGTGAGCACCACCATACCTGGCCAGTAAATTTTTATGTACCCTGGGCCAGGGATTAACATTGTCCCCATTAAATTCTTACAATAATACCCTAAGTAAAGCACTATCTCCATATAATAAAAGCAAAAATAACTTAGGGAACTGAAGTGACTTGTCATGCAGCTGCCAAATAGCAGTACCAAGATACAGATTTATGTCTGTTTGAATCCAGCCTCCAGTGCAGCACATGCAAAATGAACTCTTGATTCTTGACCTCTCCAGAGGCTCCATGGAAGGCTTGCCACTGGTGAGTCTCTAGCACCTGACCCAGAATAGACATGCAATGACTGTATTGACTGCATGAAAAGTTGTGTAGTTTGTCAAATGTCCTCGAGGTCCACAGGAATCCCATGTCCCAGAGGCAAACCCTTGACATTGTCCAGGGCTCCATTTTCAGATCAGTATAGTGGCGGGGGGAGTTCAGCAGCTTCCTGAAATTCTCCTTGCTCTGGACTTCTGACTCATTATTCTTTGGTGTGGGTGACAAAGCCTCTCTCAGTGTTGGCATCAGGTTCCAGTGGCTGCACTGAGGTGGGGCTTCTGAAGCCCCTTAAACTATTGGCAGAACACGATTACTTCCCTGTGGGTTGGGTATGGGAGGAGCTGCCCAAAAGATGGAGAAAGGATAAAGAAAGATCTAAACATGCTCTTCAGCCCACCTGAAAAGGAACAGGGATGCATTTGGAATAAGTAGGACTAAAACCATGAAGCCATGGTCCGTCCCTACATCCTCAGGCATCCATCCCCCAGGAACACCCAAAAACACTTTCAGCTCTCTCATCATAGGCAATGGTGTTCAACAGCTGGTTTCTAGTAGGTTATGCCAGCTCCTGCACTCTTCCATCAGCTTGCACCACTTATACTGTACTATCTTGCATTGGATCATGAGAACCATTTGTTATAAGAATCGAATAAGTTGCTCATTAAACATAGACACTATTAAAAATTAAACAAGCACACAATCATATAAATTACAGAATTTAAAATAGTAATAAATACTCAAAAGTGGTAATTTGCTCTATCTATATAATCAATGCTTCTGAAATTTTAAACTGTCTATTGCATCAGTATAGTGGGAATATAGCAATACCTCAATTCACAAATGCTTATTTTCCTGAAAAATTTGGTTTGTTAACAGACACGGTTAGCAAAATTTTGCTTCTATTTAAGAATATCACATCAGGTGATAAACTCAACCATGGTCATCTTCCCCAGAATCGTAGAACAAAATTTTTGAACCAACGTACCACTGTACTCTACTGTTCTATGCTGCTATGCATCCCTCCTTCACAGTTCTCATTGTGTCTGTAGCTTGGACTCAGCCATCATAAGAATATTTACCCCCATGGAAATTGGCAAATGCTCTATATCAGGCATTTAATTTTTTACCAAGAGCCATTTGTTCAACACTTACCAGCATCCTACTAGACAAGTCGTAGCAAACCTATGGCTCACATATTACTTGTTTTCTTTTAAAACAAGAAATGTTAATGTGTTGGCACTCTGCCATAAATAAGTGGATTTGGGGTGAAAGTTTGGGCACTTGACTCTACAACATTCGCAGTCACTGTGCTACACAGAAGAGAAGGCACACAAGGCCACCTCACCATTATGTTTCTACTGCAAAGACTTGTCTAGGACATGCTTCCTCAGCTCAGAAAATAGTGCCACTGGAGCAGAATTTCCAATAGTCATATGACATCATTCATGTGAAAACGTTTAGCACAGTGCCTGAGACACAGGATTTAGTCAAGTTATTTGAAGTTTTAATTATGTAGGGCTAGCTGCATAATTTGTGAGGTCCACTCCAGGGAAAAATGAAAATGTGAGGTGCTCTCTGTCTCTCTCTGTCTCTGTCTCTGTCTCATCACAGTGCTTCCATAAAGGAGAAAGAAAATTAAATTACTAAAATAAATTTTAAAATGTTATCACATATATTGTGTTTGGTAGCTGGTGCCTACCAGTCCCTCTCCCTAGCTGCCATTTGAACCCTCTGCAATTGAGATGGGAGTGAGGCTGAGATTGGCACCTCTGAGGAAGTCCAGCTAGATTGACAAATGAGTGACTTTCAGAATCTTTAAACCTCTGTGCCAGGGCATGCTAGATACCTAGATTGAGGGCAGAAAAGGCTTGCCCCTGCCAAGACAGCCTCCACTGAGGTGTGGCACTGCCAACCTGAGGCAAGATGTCCACACGCTGCCCATGTCCGCTGGGAGTAAAGGACAGTAAGGCATGGAACACCTGGAGAGACTGAAGACACCAGAGATGGAACAGGTGATCATGATCCTGCCCCACAGAGGTGGGGGGAGTTAGGACTGTGTGTGAGCTGAGGCTCCAAGACCTGACATCTGTTCCTGTTTCATTGGATTTCACTTAAAAAGCTAAATTTATGTAGAATTTCAAGATGGTGACAGCATATAATTAAAACCAGTATGGGGCTCCCCTGAGCAGGAAGCCCTGGGTATCTACACAGGGTGCAGGAGCATGGTGCTGATTCCATTCACTGTCTGCTCAAGGACTTACCCCAGCAATTCTCTCTCTTCCATCACTGATTTCTCTAGATGTTCTGGAGAAAAAAAGACCATTTTACACTGACATCTTGACTGGTTAATCTTAATTGTGAGCTTGCCTGCATTAAGAGATTCCTGGAGAGGTGATAGGATTGTGAGGGAGCTACTCTCATAAGTGGATTAATCCGCTGATGTTCACAGCTGAATGTACTGTTAGGAGGTGGGGCACAGTTAGAGGGAGTGGGTCACTGAAGGCATGCCTTGGGAGGGTACATCTCTCACTCTTCACCTGTGCTCTGCTTCCTAGAGCCCATGATGGGTACAAAATTTCTCCACGATGCCCTCTGCCATGATGTTTCTGCCTTGGAGCCAGCTGATCCTGTACTAAAACCTCTGAAACTATGAACCAAACAAAATCTCACCTCTTTTAAGTTGTTGGTATAGGGTATTTTGCTCCAGCAATGAGAAAGCTGACTGATAGATATCTTCCTGATATTGAAGCACACTCGTACCTCTCTCAACTCTTCACTCAATACTAGTCACTGTCCTGATTTTCTACTCCCCTTTACACCTGAATTCCTAGAGTGAGTTTTCTTTACTTGCTATCTTCACTTGCCCTCCTGTTTTCTGAATCTACTATGATCTGGTTTTGCTCACTGTGCCATTGACATTACTATTTTCATCACTGCTGGTTACTCTTCTTACCTTTTTCATTGCTTACTCACAGAGAGGTTTCACTTGAGCATCCTGCTGAGTATCTGCAGGGTGCTTTCATATGAATATTTCCATTAGTGTTGCCGTTTCTTCTCTGAGGTTGAGAATGGAACTTGAAACAGTTTCTCTAGGACCTGTCTCACAGGAGGCCTTTCTTCCTGGAGAACATCTCAGCCCCAGCAAAGATTCAAGGGAAGAATCAAGCTGCCTTCATTGAAAGTAGGTGAATTCGTTTTCTGTGGCCCTTTTATCCCTCATAAAAGAAAATGCCTGTGCAGACTGAAAAATAACACTACTGAGAACATTCAGACACTCTGAATTCAGAACATTCCCAAGTTATCATTGCTATAAGATATTTATCTAGAGACAATAGCTTGAGTTCCACATTTTCTACTATAAACATACCCTCAGAATTCAAATTAGGGCCAAGAGAATGTTACTGTTAGTTATAAGACACCTGGATTTTGGATATTTAAATAGTTATTCTCTGATCATACTTCCAGTTAATGTGTTTAAAAACTAGGAATATTTATTCCTCTTTATTTTTCTTGTTGAGATCACATCATCACCTTGTTCATAGGAAAAGAGCAGTTTGGCATATTTGCTGCATCGCTGCAGCAGGTTTCACTTAGAGGAAGTCCAGGACAAAAGCCCATCAGATTGGAAATTGGTCAGGAGAGTCCGCCAAATGTAGTGTATCACACCACTGTTGACCCTGTACTTCTACATTACACTTCCCAAAGAAAAAAACAAAAACAAAAAACCGTCATGTTTGCTATATTAAACTTAATCATCAGATTTCCTTCTGCTTCTAGCAGAGAAAGTTCAACTTTTTAGTTAATGATGTCTTCATGACTTCCAATTTTGTAATTTTAATATTTATTTTCGTCAGGATAGGTTTTCAGTACACAGTGATTACGTTCATCGTGGGGAGTTGGAAGGTGTACATAACGCATCTTCATTCTTTTTACATCCCTTCCCTTTCCCTTTTAAAATTTCATTTTCAGTTTAAAATAGCCCCTGGGCTTTTCTCCTTTGTGCATATAAAAAATTCTTGAAGAAAAAGACCAAAAACACAATAGAAAAATATACAAAAGATCTAAAAAGTCCACAGAACAAGAAGAATAATGACTCAAATCTACAGAAATGTGCTGTTTCACTTGTAAGAAGCTAAATCTACACAGAGAGTACATTAAACCCATTCTTTTGACAAAAAAAACTCAGCGTTTAACAAACACTCTGCTGCCAAGTCTGTGGAAAATAGGTGCTCTCTGACATTGCTGATGAATGTGAAAAGTGATGAAAAATGGCGTAGTTTCTTCGGAGAGGAGTTTGGCAATGTGTAACAGAATTGCATTTGCATTTGTTTTTTATTGTATGTCAATTGTGCTTTATTTCTAGAGGAGAATGTTTATTAGTACATGTTTGCACTACAACAATGTTTACTTTCCTTGTGGGGAGTTGGTACATGTACATAACTCATCTGAATTCAGTTTTTCATCCCCTCCCCTCTTCTCCCTCCATCTCTTGATTCCTTTCCCATTTGAGAAAGATCTATCTCCAAACTTCCTATTATCTGTCTTTTATTTTGCTCTATATTTTGGGTTTTTCGTATAAGAGAAACCATATAATTCCTCAAAAAACAACTAGAAATTCCATTTGATCGAGCTATTCCCCTTGTAGGAATCTTTCCAAAAACATTCAAGGCATCATATGACAGTGGTATATGCATACCTGTGTTTATAGCAGCACAATTCATAATAGCTAAATCTTTGAAGCAGCCTATATGTCTATCAAGAGGTGAACGGATAAAGAAAATGTGATATTTACACATAATGGAGTACTACTCTACCATAAGGAAAGATAAACAAGCCATTTACAGGAAAATGGATGTACCTTAAAGTTAAATTAAATAAATCAGACATGGGCTTAAATATTGCATTTGGTTTTTGAGCTAGAAATTTACTTTCACAAACTCACTTGAAGAAACACCTCCCTAATGCTTTTTCCTGTGACATTCACAATATCCATTTCTAGAACACATTATATTCAATCTTGATAGGAGAAGTCCTTTATCACCATTTACAACAACACATCCAAAGTGATTTCAGAGGACATTTCAGTGTGTTGAGGAGAATGGCTTGAGAACTGTTAGAAAGTCTGCATCTCCAAAGAGCATCCTTTTGTCTCCCTTCTGTAATTCTGAACTCACCACTTAGAAGGTGATACTGATACTGTGGTAAAGACAGTATCTTGTCTCTCTAAGCCACATTCTCATCATCTTGGATGCAGAGCTAGACCACATTTCCCACCTTCTTTTACAAGTAGATAATATGATAGTGTGAATGAATTATAACCAGTATGGATGATTCTTTTGTAGGTCATCTGGTTTCCCCTTTTCGATTTCTTTTGAGATTTTCTCTTTTTCTTGGATGTTCTGTAGTTTCACCACATTTATCTAGGTGTGCATTTCTTTTAATTTACCTTGTTGAGACAAGACATGCTCTATCTAAAACTCAGGTCATTTTTTCAGTCATTATCTCTTGGAATATTGCTGCTCTCCACTTTCCCTTTAACTGTTTGTTCTATAACTTTGATTTTGTATATGTTGAAAATTCCTCCAAATCACTTTCATATCCTGCCTCTCTCTCTCCTCCCCCCTAACCCCATCTCTGCTACATTTTGGGTGATTTCTTCACATATTTCATATAATTCATTAATTTTGTCTCTGCCTTTGTCTATATTGTTTTTTAATCTGTCAACCAATCATTTTCAATGACTCTAATTTTCACTGATAAAATTTCCATTTCATTCTTATCCAGGTCTGCCTGAAATTTTTTTGGTACTGGGGCTTGAACCCATGCCTTTACACGGAGTTATAGCCCCAGTCCCTTTTTTAAATTTTGAGACAAGGTTTTGCTAAATTTCTAAGTTGTGCAGAGAGGGTTTAATCTTGGGATCCTCCTGCCTCAGTCTCCCAGATCCCTGGAATTACGGGCATGTACCACCATGGCCAACTTTTCTGACATTTTTCTTCATAATCTTTGGGGTTTTGTTTTGATTTATCTTATTTTATAGTCTCTTTAAGATCATTATATCCAGATTAGGATGCTGTTCTCTTCTTTGGTGAGTTTTCTAACTGTCCTTCATAGTGGGTACTTTTTTCTGTGCATTTGTAATTATCTTAATTTTTTCTTAATCCTGTGAAAACGGACCTATATAAAGTGGTTTTGCATTTGTTTCAATTTATATTCTATGTGGAGAATGGTGCAGTCCTAAAGTTTCATTCCTGCAGATGCTTGTTTTACCCCTTGGGCACAGATACAAGGTTCCCAATAACTTCCCTGGGGTACGGTTTCTTTGTAGCCCAGGATGACATTTCTAATCCCCTTTTCAGAACCTAGATTGGACACCTGTCTAAGATACCAGTTCCCCTGCATCACCAAGGTCTGAAGCCTCACTTCCTGTATTACTTTGCTATTAGAACTCCAGCTCACACCCTGCAGAGCCTGTTAGTGCTGTGTGACATCTTCATTGTTTTCTATGGTGTGTGTCTGGGATTAGTGCTCTTTCTTTTTTTCTTGTCTAGATCTTGGAGATTTCCCTTTCATCCTCTTGTATCAATCAGCTTTGTGTCACTATGATGAAATACCCAACATGGGATACTTATGAAGCAAAAGGGCCTATGGTTCTGGCATTTCAAGTCCTAGATTGGGTGGTCACATTGGTTTGGACCTCTGTTGAGGGCAGAACATCATGACAGAAGCATATGTCAGTATAGGTGCTCACATCATAAGCAAGAATCAGAGTCTGAGAGACCAAGGTCTCAGTTTCCTTCAAGGGAACACTATGAATGACCTCAGGACTTTTGAGTAGGCCCCACCTCCTAAAGTTTCCACCATTTTCTAATAGCATCACCCTGGGAACCAAGTCTTTACAATTAGAACATTGGGAGACACTCATTCAAACTATAGCATATCTTTTGCATTCATATATGCATTTAAATTTGGGCAAATATATTTTTTTGGCATTTATATGTGTTGGTGATAGGAGCGTTATCCATGAGCTAGCTAAGTCCATCTTATTGCTGAAAGTCTAATGTTGATTCCCTTTAGAGTGTCTCAGAAAAAATCTCCAATCTCTATTTTTCTGATTTACTTCCAGAACTTTTGTGATAAGGAGTGATCTATGTAGCATTCCTAATAGAGACTGAAAACACCTCATGATCCAAATAAATCATAGATACTCATAATTTATATGAAATGGGGCCCCAAAAGCTGTGCTATACATGTGTGTAGTCTTAATAATATATAAATATCAGACAATAGTTTGAAAATTAGGGTCAGAAAACAGTGACCTTTGCATTCTGCCAAATATGTCCTTGGGATAAATTGCATTTTTATTGCATTATATTATATTACATCACCACAATTATATGAGACTGGGGTTGCAACTCTGAATGCTCCTCTTTATCATTTTAAATATGTATGTATATTATATATGGCAATTTGAGTGTTCCATTAAAATATTCACTGTATAAAAATGAAATTTAAAAATGTACTTCCAGGAAAATGGTGGAGCAATAAGCAACAACAAATCAGCCTCTCCGAGATTCAGAATCCAGACACTGGGGAACAACAATTTGGTAAGAAAAGAAGGAGGAAGGTATATACCCAGGAAGTATTTGCTGGGAAAACTGGAACCTACAGAGAAATTGAAGAGAATATGCAGGCCACAACAAAGAAAAAAGAAAAGGCAATCTGCAGTTTTTCTCTGGCTCCAGGCTCATGACTAGTGAGAAAGGAAGAGTGAATCTAGACACAGTGAATGCAGGTGACTCCAGAGTCCTTCATGGAGAAGTGCACCAGTGGAATGCAGCAGTGGATGCTGTGTGCTACAACAGCTGGTAACTGGCTCCAGTCCAAGTTTGTGCCATGTCCCCTGGAAAGAGTGCATGGCTGGATGCAATTCTAGAGTGGGGTCAACTGAACCTGGGACTCAGGGCAGCCAAGGACTGGCTTCATCTCAGGGTTAGCAGAGTTAAAATCCCACAGTGACTGAGTGACAGCCACAGGAGATGTCTATGGTCAGGGAGCTGTGGTCAGGCCAGCAAGACACATTCAGGATGGTATAAGCGAAACAACTCAGGCCCAACCCCATGACCAGAGGTCAGGATCAGCCTGAACGTCTGTGGATTTGAAAGCCACAGAACTGGCTTCCCACCCTAATCCTACTGCTGGCTTGCTGGTGATTACCCAGCACAGATCTGGGCTGTAACCACCTCTTTTGTTTTCTAGTGAGAGAAGAGTCACACTTTGAATTCAGCCCTGCCACAAAATTGCAGACCCTAGAGATTAACCAGTCTTGAACTCACAGACAAATGTGTTTTCTTTGCTTGTTAAATTTTTGTTTATTTTATTGGGACTTCTTAAATTGTTTTTGAATTTTCTCTGTGAATGCGAACATTAGTTGTAGATGCTTTGTTCTTTTTTTCTTTTCTTCTTTCCTTCCCTCCTGTCTTCTTTGCCAGTTTCTTCAGGCTTAGTTAATCCTCCTTTGTCCTTCACCCTTGCTTCTAATCTCTTGTTCTTTTATTTCTCTACTTTTCCTCCTCTTCTTTTTAAATTTTATGCCTTTAAATACTTCTCTCTTTTACTCTGTATAATTTCTTTCTTCTTTCTCATTCTTTTTCTTTTATCATGTGTTTCTTGCCAACTTTTGCCCTGTTACCCAATTCTATAGACATGCTTCTGCTCCTCAGTAATATTGCACCACTTCTCTCTCTTCCTTCTCATATCATAGAGTTTAATGTTTCAAAGTTTTCCTTTTGCCTATTCCCAAACTCTAAATCTTCAGTAGTATAACCATAAAACTTTGTTAATCTTTTGATAGTTAACTCTAAAAAAATTTGTTGAATTCTTTTCCACCATTAGAAGCCAAACCTCACAGTAGTAATTAGATAATTTCTGCAACCAAATGATAATGCCAGTATAACATACTGGAATCTGTGGGACATAATGAAAGCAGTCCTAAAAGGGAAGTTTGTAACAGTGAGCTCCAACATTAGAAAACAAAATGAGCTCAAATAAATTAATGATGCACCTCAAGGCCCTAGAAAAAATAAGAACAATCCAAACCCAAGGATAATACAAGGAAGGAAATTATAAAGATCAGGCAAAAAAGTAATGAAACTGAGACTTTAAAAAAAGCAATACAAAGAAATAATGAATCAAAGAATTGGTTCTTTAAATGATTAAAAAAATAGACAAACCCGTAGCTAATCTTACCAAGCTAAAAGGAGGAAAGACTCAAATGCATGCAATTAGAAGTGAAAAATTTGAAATCACAATGGATTTTGCTGAAATCCAAACAATTATCAGTAACTACTTTGAGAAACTGTACTCTAATACAATGGAAAATTCAGAGAAAAATGGATATATATATATATATATATATATATATATATATATATATATATAACTAAAGCTGAGCCAGCACATGATGCAAACATCAGTCAGTGAAATCGAAGAAGTAATAAAAAACTACAAACTAAGAAAAAGCCCAGATCCCACTGGATTTACTGCCAAATTCTACAAGAACTTTAGAGATCTAACACCAGGATGCGTCAAACTTTTTAACAAAATTGAAAGGGAAATTGTACTCCAAAAGTCATTCCTGGAACCAAACATTACTCTGATTACAAAACCAGAAAAAGACCCAACCAAAAAAAGAAGACTGGCCAATCTCTTTAATAAACATATATACAAAAATTCTCAATAATATACTGTCAAACAGGCTGTAGAAAATCATCAAAAAAATCATACATCACGACCAAGTAGGATTCATTCCAGGGATGGTTCAACTTGTGTAAATCAATAAATATATACCACATAAATAGAAGCAAGGACAAAAGTCACATGATCATCTCAATAGATGCAGAAAAAAGCATTTGACAAAATCCAACATCCATGCATGATAAAAACGCTGAACAAAATAGGAATAGAAGAATTTTTATCTCAACCCAATAAAGGAGATCTATGAAAAACCAATATCCTTCATTATACTAAGTGATAAGGAAATGAAAATTTTTCCTCAACATCAAGAACATGACAAGGATGTTCACTACCACCACTTCTGTTTCATATAGTTCTCAAAACATTAGCTAGCACAATAAATGAGAAAAATAAACAAAAGTGATATGGATAGGGAAGAAAGACATTAAATTATCATTGTTTTCTGATAACACGATCTTCTTCATAGAAGATGCCAAAAACTCCAGCAAAAGACTCCTATAACTAATTTCCAAATTCACCAATGTAGCAGTATACAATATCAATAATTACAATAATAGTCAATATTTGATACAACTCAAAATTAATAGCATCCTTGTACAACAATAACAAACTCACTGAGAGAAAAATTAAGGAAACAATAGCTTTCAAAATAGCATCAAGAAAAATGAAATATTTAGGAATTAACCTAACCAAGGAAGTAAAAGACCTCTACAATGAAAACTATAATAATCTGTAAAAGGAGATTGAAGAGGATATCAGAAAATGGAATTATATCCCCTGTTCCTGGATAGGCAGAAACAATATAGTGAAAATGGCCATACATCCAAAACTTATATAAATTTCATGCAATCCCAATCAAAATACCAATAAAATTCCTTATGGAACTGGAAAAAGAAATCCTAAAATTCATACTGAACCGGAAGAGGCCTAGAATAGCAAAAGCAATTCTGGGTAACAAAAGCAAGGGAGGGAACGTCACAATCCTGGACTTCAAATTATACTACAAAGCTGCAGTGATAAAAATAGCAAGGTATTGGCCAAAAAAGCAAAACAACAAAAACTTGTGGATCAATCAAACAGAATACAGGATACAGAAAAGATTCCAGGCATACTCAGCTATGTTATTTTTCACAAAGGGGCCAAATTCCTTCACTGAAGGAAGAGACAGCCTCTTTTAGCAAATGGTTCTAGGAAAACTGGCTGTCTACATACTGAAGGTTGAATCTAGATCCATATCTCTCACCATGCACTAAAATGAAATCAAACTTGATAAAAAATCTAAACATCAGAACAGAAACACTTCATCTGCTAGAACACAAAGTAGGTAAAAGTCTTGAAGACATAGATGTAGGCAGACTTTCTGAACAAAACTGCAGTTACACAAGAAATAATACCAAGAATCAACGAATGGAATCACATCAAATTAAAAAAAAAACTGCACAGCACAGCAAGGGAAATCATTAACAGAGTGAAGAGACAACCTGCAGAATAGAGAAAATTTTTGCCAGCTACTCCTCAGACAAAGGACTAATATCTAGAAAATATAAAGAACTCAAAAAAATTAGACCCTCCCAAAATTAAAGACCCAATTAAAAATGGGTATCTTAAATTAATACACACTTCTCAGGTAGATAAATACAAGGAGCAAATAAATGCATGAAAAATGTTCAACATTGCTGGCCATTTAAAACTGAAAATTAAAACAACACTAAGATTCCATATCACTCTAGAAAATTGGCTAGCGTCAAAAAATCAACCAATAACAAATGCTGGCAAGAGTGGGGAAAAAAGAATCAATTTACATTGTTGGTGGGACCATAAAATGATATAATCACTGTGGAAATTGCTATGGAGATTCCTCAAAAAACTAAAAATAGAAATTCCATTTGACCTAGCTGTTCCCTTCTAGATAGATTCCCAAAGAGTTAAACTCATCATACCATGGTGATGTATACATACCCCTGTTTATAGTAGTGCAATTCATAACAACTAAGTCTTGGAAGCAGTCTATATCCACCAACAGATGAAAAGGTGAAAAATGTGGTATTCATATACAACAGAGTACACAAAAGTGTACTCAAGATAAACTTGAGTCATTTATAGGAAAATGGATGCACCTTATGACCATAATGCTAAGTGAAATGATTCAGGCCCACAAGCTTTAATATTACATTATTTCTCTTATATGAAAAACTATATATATATATATCAAAATGAAAGATAATAGGAAAAAAGAGAAAGAAAAGAAGGTATTGTAATCCAGTGCAGGCAGACAATTTATCTAAAAGTGTACCTTGACAGTGCAATTGTCTTATATGTTTTATATGTTTTTGGCCTATTAGTCTGATATTCAATCTGTATATATAATAATTTACTTTATAAGGTCTTTGTTTTTTTGGTACTGGGAACTGAACTCAGGACCTTACACTTGCTAGATAAGTGCTGTGCTGCTGAGCTATATCCCTGACCAAGGTCTTATAAGATAAATGAATGTGATGCTGGAAAACTAAAAGGAGGTAGAGGGAGGATGGAAAAAGAAGGGAATTGAAATGTGTTATATACATGTACCGGTCCCCTACAGTGAATGTAATTATTAGGTACTGCAAACATGTGCTAATAAAAGTCAAATAAAATTAAAAATTGAAAAACCGGATAACTCAACAATGCATGCAAATGTTTCAAAATAATATTTAGAAGATAAAAGAAATCATATGGCTTCTAAAAATAAATATCAAAAGGAAATCACACCATCATATTGGTTCTAGGACAAAGGATCACTTATATTTAATATATTAATATTCCTAGAGAAAATTAAAAGAAGAAATTCCCCCAAATAAAATTGATTATTGGTGACTTTCAAATTTCTACCGAGCAACTTAATAATATATAGAATCATGAAGAGTACTTGAATTTTTACGAGTAATAATTAAGATGTAATGGAAGGCTATATTTTTCATGTTATATGTTTCTGAAAAAATGGTGAAAACGATCCTTTTGCCTCTTCTCAGTCCCTTGAAAAAAATGCTGATAAGAAAGACAGGGAGAAAAAAAATGCTAGGATTCTATAATACAAACAAGACTCATAAGCCATTTTCCTAACTTGACACCGTTCAGGAGAGTGACAAAACACCAATTTCCACAAGATGGTCTGTCTTACAAATATGGAACACTTCCCATTCAAAGAGGCATCTGGGGCATGCTGGGTAAGCCAGCCAAAATGGGTAGCAATAGCATGTAAATTAAAATAGCAACCTTCCCCATCCTGAGCATTCATCCGTTGTGCCACTGACACACTGCAGAAAGAATGCCAGACCTTCTACTGGCATAAATCTCATGTCTGTAGCCTGCTGTGAGAGCTCTGAAAAGCACCACTTGCAGCATGGAGGGTTCCTTTGCTGGTGACATGCAGTTGAGAGGAGGAAAAATCATACCATTTGGTATCCTCTGGGCAGGTCTGTGAACAGACTTGTGCTGGGGCCCTGTGCTGCTTTTCAAGATGTTCAAGATCTGCATGTGCTTTGTGCCGCAACATGCAAGTGGTGTATAAACAAACCTGTGTTGGTTTCCAGGAAAATGCAATTACCATTTTGGGAGAACCATCACATTTGTCTCGACCCAAATGATTTGATAAATGAAAAATTGCTGCTTGTCAAGACAGCGTCTGATCCCTGAAAGCACAGATCTATATCCACAACTTCAGTGGAGGCCTGAGCTGTGCTATCAGTTTCTCTCAGTGTTCTGCCAGTATTCCCACATCCTTGCCACTTCAGTGCATTCCAGCCTGACTTCACTTGCCAGAACGTGCATTTCTTTGCCTTTCGTTGCCCCTTAGGCCCCTTATTTCCCCATGTGACAGGCCGGAAGTGCTTGGGAATTAATGCTAGTTGTCTATTGTGATAATTGGCTTGATAGTGCATCCTTTATTGGCTGTTTTCCCTGTATTGTTTCACTTTCTTGTGTCTCTATGGTATTTCCTCAGACTAGCTTTCAAATCATCTATGTGCACTTGAATCTTTGTGTCCAGGTTGGCTTCTGGAAGAGTCCAATTATCTTCTCCCAGTGGTCCTGGAAAACCAGCATTTTGACGGGCTTCAAGATGACACTGCTTTAGTTGAGGACATATATTTGAATGGAGTACACATTTTCCAGTTACCTGTATATCTGTAAAGGTTATCTTTGCAGTCTACGTTCACATCCCTACCTCTGGTGTGTCTCCCTCTCCATGGTCAGATCAGCCCCACTGCAAAGTTCCCCAGTGTGCTAAAGCATCCAAAGAGTGCCTCCACATGATGGTGAAGCCACTAAGACCTAAGAGACTAAACAATCAGTCATTTTAGTGAACAGCCCATTCCAGGAGAGGAAGCTGGACTATGTTTGTAAGCTATGAGTGGAGATAAGGCTAGGATGGAATTAATATTTATTTAAATGCTTTGGAATTAAAAATGTCACTTAAAATTTTATTTTCTTTTGTTTGAAAATGACACAGTCATTCTGGTTGCCTTGGGTCTTGTGGAGTTAGGAACACGTGTGATAATTGTTGCCCTGTGCCTGGTTTATTTCATTTAATATAAGGCCTTCCAGGCTCATCCGTTTTGTCATTCATGACAGGATTTCATTCTTTTTATGGCCAAATAATTTACAATAATATTTTTTGAACTACTCTCTATGTTGTTCAGGCTGATCTTGAACTCACTGTGTAGGCCATTCTGGCCTGGAACTCACAGTGATCCTCCTGCCTCAACCTCCCAAGTGCTGGGATTACAGGTATGTGCCACCACACTCAGTCAATAATATATTATATATTTCAAAATAGTGAGAAGAGAGAATTTTGAATGTTCTCACCATAAAAAAACGACAAATATATGAAGTGATGCATATGGTAATTGCTCTGAATGGATCATTACACAATGTATATACATGTATTGAAATAGCACATGGCATGCCAGAAACATGTACAATTATATGCCAATTAAAATAAAACAAAAAAGAGACCATGTGAAAATAATCATCATCTTTACCATTAGTACACCAAATGTTTGTTGAGAACTTAGGACATGAGAGGTACTGCTGTATTTTACATGTATCGATTTAGTCTCTTCAAAATGCTAATGAGGGAGCGTTATTATTTATCTCATTTTATGGATGGAGATACTCAGAGGTTAAACAAATGTGTCAGTGATCTTGACTCTGTGCTTACACCTAAAAGGAAAAGCAGGAATAGCTGTCACTTGGCCTGATTGGAAGTAGACAAGAGTTGTGGGGCCTCTTTATGGGAAGACTATGGCTTAATGGTCACTGTCTGTGAGTGCCATCATTTTTACTAAAGAGTGCCTTCTCCTTTGGATATTCTGAACCTGCTCCCACAACCAACTGCCTAATCTGCTTATCTCTTAGTGTTTGCTGACTCAAACTTAACCATGGTCATGGTTTTGGCCACTCCTGACTTCTACAGGCTTTTGATACCAGCCTTTTCTCTCAGGCATCTTTCTTTTCTCACTTAACTGCCTGAATCAGTATTTATAACACATCCAAGCTCCCCAGAATGATTTGATTGTTCCAGTCAATCTTGATTACCTGTGTGTCTGTGCAGCTTTTACTCCAAATCACATTTTAGCTTCTAGTCATTTACAGATCTGCCAATCTTTGGGTACCCTTTTGCTGTTCAATCTGGTGTGGCCTACAGATCAAGTCACAATGTGACAGCAGCATTACCTTTAAGTAAGGAACTATATGAGGCAAGGGACATTCAAAAGGGCCTACAGGTGTGGTTGTTAGTTAAGAGGTATGAGATACCCAGCTGGGGATCCTGCCAAGAGCCACCAAAAGCAAGCCAGTGAGATTAAAGATTATGTCATATTTGGCCTGGCCTTCTCCTTCCATTAGCTTTGTTTATCTGGGAATCAGAGATTCTGGAAAAGTTGGAGTATATTTTCTCCCACCCCAAGTACTCTGAGTGCAAGAGAAAGTCTTAGGAACATGCTCAGCAAAGGATGCCTAAACCCTGTGCATGTATTGTGGCCTGAGTTAGAACTTAAAAATGATGTTAATCTCCCTATTTAAAGAAGAGTGAATAAGGTAATAGGCTTTTGTTCCTTTGTAAATTTTTAAATTTTATAATAACATATACAATGGCAAGTGTACAAACCATAAGTGTATGGTTCAATGAACTTTTACAAGGTAAATACATGTATTTAACTACTGGATCAAGATATATAACAGGAGATTTTTACAAGAGCTCTGGAATTGTTCATTGCCATTCTCTAGTTCATAGATCATAGGATCACAAAAGACACTTTTGAAACAATTGGGCCAGCATCAGAATTTTTGCATAAACTAAGCCAGAGTGGTCAAGTCCAGGTGCAAGGCTACATAGTTAGGGAGCATCTGATTTCTTGGTTTGTTTGAGGTTATTTTTTCTGAAATATCAGGTAGTTTTTCTGTTTCTTAACAAAGTCAGTACCTGTGAATAAACTATCCCACCCATATACTTTACCTATTCATGTGTTCTACATGCCACATTAGTTTTTCTTTTCTTCATTTGTCCTCATTTCACAGTTAAATCATGTAGGACTGTCCTCAAGATCCCTGTGCCTGGTGCATAGGCAAAGAGCTCTCTGTCTGTGTTAGCCTATATACATACGCTGCACATCAGCGGAGAGTGTAGGGTCAGTGCCCCACACTTACACAGAGTGTCCACCACCTTTCTCACTCCCATTAGAATTGTGAGAAATTAAAACTCATTCCATCAAGTACTCATGATAGACATGACTAGCTCTAGGCCACTAGGATTCACCTTTGCATTCATGATGTAGAAATGGAGATGAAAAGCAACTGCTCAACCACGAGGTCTATTTCCCAGACCCTTAGTGATGGCCATTAGAAGACTAGTTGATACCAGAGGAATGGGAGTAGAAATACACTTTTTGCACTTTTGAGCTATGGCGTTGAGCAGCAAGAGTGCCTTGTGCCTGGTTGCTTTCCCTGTCCACTGATTCTGAACAACATGGAAGGAATCTGAGTCTCTGAGGGAAACCATGGAAAACTCCCAGTTAAGGAGGAACCCTGGCATTGAACTTGACATTAGTGAGAAATAAATGACTAGTACACTAATCTACTGAAATTCTAGTGTTGCTGTAACTACTGGAGTTAGAGAGCAGGGATGGAGAAGGAGATCATAACATTTTCAAAGGTTACATTTTATATCATATCTTTTGCTTTTTCCAGCTATTAAAAGCCATAGCAATTATCCCTTCCTTGTATAGAAAGTACAATTCCTAGATGTTATATGCAGAAAGATAAGCTACTGATGGTTTTAAAAATAAGAAAATATTTCCTAGAGTCATGTACCTTTTTCAAGACTGTTTTTAAGAATCTTTGGAGCAATGAGGGAAGGTTGCAAGCAAAGCCCTGATTTTAGTTGCTGAGCTCAGCTTGGCACCCTTACACTTCTGTATGTGCTAAAATATTGAACCATTGCCTCTATCTGTGCTACAGATTTTATCAACAGAAATGAAAATTTCTCTTTTGGAAAGCTTGTCAATAAAGAAAGCGACCTTTATTCATACTATTCTCTCATCCATTTAAACAAGTTTCTGAACATGTGCCAGGCCTTGGGTTCAATCCCCAGAATTGTCAAAACAATGAAAAATAAAATAAGATTAAATAAAACAAATTTCTGTATGACGGAAACCAGAAAAAGATGTGCAAAAAATAATAATGGAGGGTCTTTTATAATTCTGATATTAGGAAAGAATAATAATAGCAATGAGTATAGCTTTATTAATTTTTTTCATATTACATAGTCACCATGGTGGCACTAAGAGAATAGCTTCTGATACCAAGCTGCATGAGTTTAAATCCTGTCTCTATCATATATGTCAAGTGACCTTGGGCAAATTATTTAATATCTCTGTGCCTCAGTATTTCCATCAGTAAAATGGAGACCACCAGATTTGCCTCTTACTGTTTTGAGGATTAGCTTATTTAATATAGGTAAAACTGTTAGAAGAGGGCTTAGCTCCTAGGAATCCTTAAATGAATGCCAGCTATTGTGATTGCAATGCTTTGAGGCCTTGACTTGAGACCTCCCATACACACCAAGGCAGTCTTGCGGGGAGAACATGGGAGCTTCAGTTTTGATACCAAGCCCAAGTTGAATTAGTAGCACACATGTTTAAGAAATTGATTAATGTACATCAAGCATATCAAATACTTGTTAACTTAATCAACTCCTGGAGGATGAATTTAACTATATTATAATTTGTTTTATTTGTTCTAAATACAGAAAGGGCTATGATACAAATGTGCCTTTGAACAAGAAAATATGTAAGACGGTATTGGAATACAACCCAAGTATAAAATAAACATCCCTGGGTCCATACTGATATAAATATGTCAATAAATGGGAAAGAAAACAAGCATCTCCTATGCAGAAGAATTCCAAAAAAAAATATATAGCTATTCTGCCCTACAGAAGGCAGAGCACAACTTCTGCTCCTTAAGTGGAGACTCCACATAGTGACATCCTTCCAAACAGTACAGTAGGTAGAGAAGGGAAAAGAGTAGCCTTACTGTAGAGCAACTGAAAAACACTACCTTGGCCAAGTGACCAAAGCCAATCAATATTGATAATAATTAATGTCAGTCATCATGCACCCATCATAATATGATAAAAATAGTACTTTACCTCTATGATCTTTCTTGCCAAAACCCATAACCAGAGTTTAAATATGAGAATAGCCCCGGACAAATTGCTAAAGAGGGATACCTTAAAATACATTTGAACAGCACTTCTTGAAACTATGCAAAACTAGAAAAGTCTGAGAAACTGGGACAGCCATGAAGAGCTTGGAAGATATGACAACTAAATATAATGTAGTATTCTGATAAAAAAGTGACATTATCTAGTATTCTAGATAGAAAAGTGACATTAAGTAAAAGCTGGGGAAATCTGAATAAATTATGAACATTGCTTAAAAATTACAATGTATTAATCTTGATTTATTAACTGTACCGAATGTACTAGACTATTATAAGGGGTCTACAATAGGGGAAACTGTGCAGGGGCTATACAGAAACTCCTTGAACTGACTGTTCAATTTTCCTGTAAATCTAAAATTTCTAAAAATAAAGCACAGTCTTTTCTTGTTAGTAACATTAATTATGTTCACTAAAGTCACCAAAAACATTGAGTTGGTGAATATTGAATTATTACCCCTAGATGAAACTGCAGGTCACATTTTTGGAGCAGTAAATAACTTTGCTTTATGCAGTTTCTGATTAAAGACAATTTATCTCACGTAGGTTGTTGACTCATTAACATCTTAGTCATAGCTGTCAACTATGACTCCTGCCTGAACAAAGCTTGCCTAACACATATATTCTCCATAAGGCCAGGGAAGCTTGCTCATCATTAGGGATGGTCAATAGCACTACACTATGCCTGAGGTGTCATTTTAAACAGTGAAATCACCAAAAAATAGCAAAAAAACAAACCAAAACAAAACAAAAAATGACACTAAATATACATAAGAAGAATATTTATTCACACTCCAACAGCCAAAACAATAACATAAACTGTCACTTTGTTTCACCATGGCTGAGCATGTGTGCACTGGGCAATTCAACTTTTTAACAGCTGTGAGCATGTGCATACTCACAAGTGATCATGTTGATTTGGAGGTTATAAAGTTTAGCAAGTGGAAATATTCATGAACACAAGATCCAGAAAACAAAAGGATCAATTGTACATAAGTAGGTTTCATGATAACCTAAGTGCTGTCTATATCATTCATAGATTTCTCATTAATCTTTTTTATGGCACTGATAATTAAAATAGTACTTTTTATCCCCAGCCCTTTTTATTTTCATTTTTTACTTATTTATTTATTTTTGATACAGGGTTTCATTAAATTGCCCCAGGCTAGGCTCAAACTTGCCATCCTCCTCCCTTAGCACCCAAAAATGCCGGTAGATCTGTCATTCTTGAGCTTGCCTAACTCTAAAATTTATTTGTTTACCTATTTATTTGTTCATCTGTCCAATCTGGTGGCCATTGAGCCACACATGGCTATTGGCACTTTAAATGAGGTTGGTCCAAATTGAGATTTGCTATAAAGATAAATGCCAGATTTTGAAAACTTAGTATATAAAAACAACATAAACTATCTAATTAATACTTTTATATTAATGGTATATGGGAATGCTATTTTAATGTAATTAATTAATTCCATCTGTTTCTCTTTACTTTTATAATGCAGTTACTAGAAAATAAAATTATACATATGTCTTGCATTTTATTTCTACTGGAGAATGCCAATTGATATCATCTCAGGAAAAAAATGAATTCCACAAAATATAATATAAATGAAAAACATTGAATTCCATAATTATTTTACCCATTTAATCCTCTCCTTTCAGGAAGCTAAGGCTCGGCAAGTGAAGGGCCTTGTCCAAGTTCACTCAGTCAGTTGTTGGAAAGCAGGACTCAGACCGCAATCTCCTTGTCTTCTAGTCTGATCTCTTTCTCCTTAATTTTCCCCTGTGTGCCCCTACTTACCTGTCAACAAAATCCTACAGTCTAAATAACCTTTTAAGAGAAAAGCAAGATTGGTTGCTCCTGAACTAAAAGAGACTATTTCACAAAGTCTTGCTAGGTTTCTGTAAGCAGAGATGACAGATTTAGGAAAAAGAAATACAGGATTCCCTTTTACAATTTGCATTTTGAATAAACAATAACACCTAAGTATAAGCATGTCCTAAACATTTCATAGGACACACTTATACCAAAAAAAGTCCTTGTTTATGTGAAATGCAAATATAAACAGGCATCTGTGATTTGAGTACAACTGTATCCCATGCAATAGTTGAGGACATTCTTAGCCTGAAAAAGTGTTTGTTGTTTATCTGAAATGCAAATTTAATGGGTGTCCTATATTTAATCTGGCATAAAGTCTTTAAGGAAAGAACCTTTTTGCTGATTTCTTCCTAGCACTTATCTGTGCTCCTCCAAGGAAGAGCCCAAACTAGTGAGTCATTCATCTGCTCCATAAAAAAAAAAAAGAAATCTCCAGACTTGTCTTCCCATCTGCAGGCTATCTCAGCTGTCAGTGCTATCTTTCTAAACAGCCAACTTACCCAGGAATCAAGCCGCAGATCTCAACTCTCCCTCCCAACCTTTATAATCAATTTGAGTTGGGCAAGATGCCAGCTTTAAAAAAAATTGCACGGAACCCACTCTTGTAACTATGGAGATAAGAGAGAGGGAAGGAGAAACCCAAGGAAACAGACAAGCTTTCCTCTCTTTACAGAAGCTCTTTTAAATGGAACAGGCGGTAATCGGTACAAACATGCCAGCCATTTCCTGGACATGTATACATATCAAAGAGAGAAGGCAAAAGTTAACAAAATTTCCCATTTGATAAATTTTCTTTCCTTTATAACTATTTTATGTGTGATATGCCAAGGGCAGGGGTGATAGAAGTGGCCCAGGGTAAAGGAAAAAAGGGGTACAGGCAATAAAGGGCTCATTGCCTTTAGAGAATTTAAAAACAATAATAAAACTGACTAAAAGTCGTTCTGCTTTTTATTACTCCAATGTTCTGGCAATTCTAAACAATGTCATTGATAAATTACTCCTCCCACTGCACACACATACCCTTTCCAACCCTAGACTTCTCATTTTCAGCAGTGGCATCAACCCTTTTTAAAAAAGAAAACTGCTTTGTGGAGTGTCCCTTTATGTTGTCTTTGGAGATCTATCAGGACTGAAAAGCAGGAAAGATGAGTTCCACAGGAATGGAATGTATTATGTCCCTAAATCAGAAATTTCCTTCTCATGCATGACTCTGTCTTGAGATTTCCAAGGAAAGAAAGGTAGTGGTATAGTTAAAGTAACATTAGAATAGAAACCCAAATACCTGGGCTCAAGTTGTGGCATCATATCTCTGAGCCTCAGTTTCTTTCCCTGTCAGACAGATGCTGTAACCACTCCCATACCTGTCTACTTCACCTATTTATCTTCTGCATCAAAGTGATAAAACATTGACAGTGCTTTTCAAATTTGAAAACAGTTTTACATTAGTTTTACTGATCAAAATCACATTTCATTTTAACAGAAATTAAAATAACAGGAGCTTAAAGGAGAGAGATGATTTAGTTAGGTAAAAGTATAATCTTGCAGGCAATCCATGAAGGTAGAGTAACCTTCCTCCCAGGTTTCTTCTCTGTTATTTCCCAGTCATCCCACAGGGTACCTTCCTTTGCATGAAGACTGAAACTGAACCACCACCTACCACAGCTTTATTCCTACCCACAAGATAAAAAAGCATTAAGTGGAGGATAAGCAGTTTCCTTTAAGAGCATGAACCAGACACACAGAACTTCTGCTCCTCTCTTATTGGTTAAAACTTAGTCACATGCTCTCTCGTTGCTGCCTTGGAGGCTGGGAAATGTAGTCTTTAGCTGGGCAACCATGTCTCCAGCTAAAACCCAAAGATTCTGTTGCTAAAAGTTGAGGATGGATATGTATAATAATATGCAGTTCTGCAACAATTATTTTTATTATTTTTCAAACTAGTGGATAAAAGATTGTTTGTTTCATTGTTCTAGGGAATGAAGCAAAATGAAAATCCCATGTTTACAATATGACTAGTGAATTTGGGACACACATCAATGTAAACCATTATGGTTTAAATGAGTATAGACTCCCAGAACAGATTTCAAAACACTTTCATCTGCGGCCTCTGTGTGACTGTTCTTGGAGACCACGTCAGTGTGAGTTTGAATGCCCTGCACCTCTTGCTGACCAGACTCAGATCCCAGGAAAGATGTGGAAATGAGACCAGCTTGCCATTGTTCTGACTGTGTCCAGTCGCTCAAGGAACTCACAACTGAAAATGCGCTACATCATCTGGTTAGTGCCTTATCATCCTCAGGGCCCTGTGTCACTGCCTCCATAATTAAACACAGACCATTAGCTATAACCCACTGCACCCACATCAATTATGCCAGTTTGAATAACAGCCATGGAAACCCTTCTATTCTGTCTTCTGCCTCTCTGGAAATGATGCCAGTCATAGCAGACAGGTATAGTTAGAAGTGCCTTGTCTTTTATAAGATGTCAAATTAGCAAGGTTGTTATGCCATGATGGAACAGAAGCTTTATTCTTCCATATGCTGATTAAAAGGTAATTTAACCTCTTCCAAAGGTAGTCTAGCCAATTCCCAGCAGTATTGCCATTGTGTTAATGAGAAATTGCTCTCCAGAGTGATAAATTAGCCCTCTGAGACTAGTATGCAAACCCATCTTTGCTTGATGGCCCAGGCTTAAAGAGCAAACTCAGTTTCATCATTCTCTGCCCCCCCCTCAATTAAATCTGCATGGACTAATGCATATCTGAAATACTGGATCTGTGCAGACTAAAAGGCACACTTGTAGCCTACCCAGTGATGCTAACTGCCCCAACACATGCTGTTGTCTCACATGTGCTAACCCAATTGACTATTGCTTAGCAGCAATGGGGCTGCTCAATACAACTCATTCTTAGTGATAAGAAAATCAATTTACTATGAGGATGTAAAGAGTGAATCTAAAGGGTCTGAAAGTGCTGGGAGAGCTTTTAGTATTCACTAAATTCAACATTTTCATTTTTCTCATGGGTAAACAGAGGCCCAGGAGATGAAATAATTTGGTCAGAGATTTAGGAAACGTAAGCTGCAGAGATGAAATAGAATCCATTTCTCACACAATGGGGTCACTGTTTTTTATCCTCTTCTTAACCCACCCAACTGACTATTAACTAACACACCAGTGTCACATCATGCAAAGATACTCATTTTACCCCTTGGTTTTATTTCCAAGTGAAGAAAGTATTTATCTTGCTTGAGAATAGGAACCTGATTTCCTCTGTGGCAGCAGACATAAATCTCAACCCACAAACTGGTGAGCAAGCAATACAGCATGTCTTTGTTTTTTGATAAAGCACACCTCCCCATCCTGCTAAGATGGTGGGAAATCCAACTCTTCTTGAGCCCTTTCTCTCAGTCTTTTGAGTGTGCCAAGGATCTGGGTTCCTGGCAGGCAGTGCAGTTATCACCAACATGTCACAGAGCGAGCCCATGGAGTTTTTCCTGCTCCTCAGATTCTACAACTTCTTGACCATTGGGGATGGAGAAAGTTCTGGTTTTGGGGAGCCTGACCTTTGGCCTAGTCTCTCTCCCTCAAATCAGCTATCTGAAATCTACCTTCTCTCCTAGAACTGTCAGAATGCAGAATGTTACATGTGGCTCTCTGGGCCCTCAGACCTGTCTCTCTTATCTCCAGCTAGAAGAATTTCATTTTAGTCCTAGAGAAATCCTTTTTTCTTTCCTCAAAAGTATTCTCTCTCTTACCTCACAATAAAATTCCATTATAATTTTCGGAGAGGCTGAGGCTTTTGGAAACAACTGAAGAAAATAAATGTTTTGCAGGTAACTTCTACTTTGTCCATCTCTAAACCTGTGCAGCGGCAAGAAAATGGAATGAGGAAAGACAAAAAAAATGCAGAGAGGAAACATATAAATTATTTCTCAAAACATTAACAGGACTCCCATCTTTATCTACAGTTTCACAACCCATGAATTCATTTTACTGCAGTTGACTGCAGTAGGAAAATGTGAAATACAAAACCCAAGAAGTAAAGTATTCATAAGTTTTAAATTGTACACCATTCTGAGTAGCATGATGAAATATTATACCTTTATGCTCCAGCCTGCCTGGGGCATGAATCATCCCTATGTCCTATGTATCCACACTGTATACACTACCCGGTAGTCACTTAATAGATGCCTGGGTTATCAGGTCAACTGATGCAGTATCTCTGTGCTTGGATATATAGTTTGGTACCAAACTGTCATCAGCTTCAGGCATCCACTGTGGACCTTGGAACATCCCTGTACTGATAAGGAAGAGCTACTGTGCTGCACAGGATGATTTAAAGCTCTGTGAAAGGAGGGACAGCACAAATTAGAATACAGCTCCCTTGTAGAAAGCTCCATCTTGAAAGAACATGAAATCTATGATAAGGTATTTGTAATAAGAGTGGCTACTAAGTGACCTCAACATACAGCAATGGCTGCACTGGCATTTTGGTCTTCCTCATCATTTGGCTGTTTACAGACACCCTAGTTCTCCAAAAGCAATCCTATGGAGGGTCCACACTCATCTATTTATTTAACTTATGGACCAAGTCTTTGTTTATACACTCTTTGGCTCTTTTATTCTCTTTTAAACTCTTTGGAAAAGTATTGGGGATAACGGAGTTTACTGTCTTTTGCTACCTTTCTGACTGCCCATTCCCTTTCTGGATTTTCTTCCTTTCATTTCCACTGGTCAAAAGCATTCACTAGAGAGCTGATGTTGGCCACCTTATTTTGTCTCTTTTCTAGATTTCTCCTTCTTCTACTTCCACAACTTTTATGCTCTAAATTTACTCCTTTAGCCTTACTCAAACTTTTGAATTCCCAAACCCAGAATCCCAACTGCCTTTTAGTTGTTTCATACTGGATGAGCGCCAGTACCTCAGAATTACCACATTCAAAACTAACTCATGTTTCTTCTCTTTCTAATTTCCTTGCTCCATTAATACATCACCATTCTTCCAAATCTTCCCTATTGTCCTTACATCCAATACTGTTTGAATTTAAGTAGATTACAACTCCTCAATGGAATATCATAAGTACAATATGACAAACACAGAATAATGTGAAACTATGCCCTATTTCCTGAATGTTTACTTTCCATTGAAGCAAAATAACATTTTATAAACTGTAATTATCACTTTGGCCTCCATCTTTCCATAAATTCTTCTACATTAATAGGTGTTTTTACATAAAAGGGTTCACTCTGTTTTGCAACTTTGTTACTATATCATGAACATTTTTATGCCATTAAATATTCTTTATGGACAGTAATTCTTAAATCTTAAGTGAGTATTAGAATTATCTGAAGCTACTTGTTAAAAATGTATTTTACTATTTACAAAAAGAATCAAGTTATATCATGCACAAATTCCCTGAGATGTATGTGATCAATATGTATACCTATGATGTACCAATAATCTTAATTACTTTCTAAAATGTATTTTCTTCTACCCTGCCTCAGAGATTCTGATTCAGTATTCAGGAGGTGTACAGGGACATGTATGTTTAACCAGCACCCCTGAAAAATGCATTAAGCTTTCAGATCCCAGTTTCAGACACATTATTGGAACAGCATTTTTTGCTTACATTTACTATAATTTAGTTAGCAGTTTTCACTGACATATATTTAGACTGTTTTGCAATGTTTTTTTCTGATTGTTAATTTCTGTGCTGACTTGATATCTGTGCTCTCTTTACTATTTCCCCACCCACCCATGCATGCAATTTGTCTTTAAATTCCAAAAATTGAAATTTCTTGGTGTAAAGGACATGCAAAATTGTATATATTATACATTATATATTATATTGTTCATCATATAGTCATGTAACATATATTAATATGATTATACATTGCAGTATATAATATTGTGGTCTATATTGATATACTAATTTATGGCTTGATGTATCAGTCATAGAATAAATAACCTAATAATATATGATATGTTTATTTGTGCATGTTTAGTTAGACTTTTATTTGGACCCTTGCACAAGATTTACACTGATCTATGTTAATTTCATCTGGTTATATTTTACCCACTTTTTCGAAGGTAGTGATATTTTTGTGCCCCTACTTCCCATTAAAAGTATTTTATGTTTTTAATCCCCTAAATATTTAGTGTGTGGCTTCTACATGTTTTTACAAACCATGGATTTGAAATAATAAATGGTACAAGAACAAAAAATTACTTATTATTCTTCCAGAAGCCTATATTACTTAGCACTCTTGCTCATTCCTCAAACATTAATAACAGCTTTAATGGTGACTGGCTTATGACTTTCCTTCTCATCTTTATGATTATAGGAACAAAACTTACCATACTTGCCATTCAATGCCAACAAGCTTCTTCTTGTCTCTGGTCTACCAGTCAAGGGAGAAAAATGGGTGTGTTGTTTTTCTGCATTCATCTCCAATGTGTCTGTCACAGATTCATAACATTATAGTGGTGCCTAAGACAAAGCATGTGTTCAGTTTTTGTGTCTGATGAGGGACTGTAGACTCCATTCTTCTCCACTGAGGTTCCTTTGCATCTTTGGTTCAGCAAAACTAGGCTTCCTTAGTGTCTGTGCTTCAGACTAAAGTGGTTGTGGTGATTCTACTCTCCATATCTGTTATCTTCCTCTTAGGATCAGCAACCTATCCAGCACAAATTCTTCAAATAACAGTTTCAGAGGCACATGAGGTCAAAGGGAAATATGGATTTCTTCTTAAGGCCTAGGTTCAGAATGGGCATGTGGGTCCTTCTGCCTCATTCTATTGGCCAACACATACCACAAAGTCAGGAGTGGGGAAGTATATTGTATGCCTTTGGTGGGAAAGTACATCTACCATATGGTATGGACACATGAAGAGGTGAGTAATATGTTTCCTGTACTAGGTGAGTCTCACCTGGTTATATTTAGCAAGCCCAGGCCAGGCATGGTGTTTGGCATTCGTATCTTCTGGATTTTTACAAGCAACTGTTTTGCCCCAGAATCTGGCAAGATTGGTTAACCTCTGGATCATGGGTTTGCTGACTCTACTTCTTACCCTCTCTGAAAATCAGAAAATGATTCTCCATTTTCAGATCTTGGATCATGGTCAATAGGTCAGTAAAGTTGTATTTAAGTTCTTTCCATTATGTTAGCACTAAAGTTTTATTCTTTCAAATTTTCACTTATTTTTATCAATGTTGTCTTTTCCCCTTTCACTACAAATATGATTGTCCTTGACAGGACAGTGAGACAACAGATAATTACTTCTTGCAATATTCTTTACAGTAGGAATTTTTCACATAGTCCACACTGAACTTGCAGATGTCTGAAAGAAAGGCAGAGGGGCACATTCTGGCATGAACAGAATTTCATTTATCCACCCAGTCAATAAATGACTATCATGATCTCCTAGAATCTAATACAAAACATTAGACAGTATATAAAATATATGACCACAAGTGATGGCACGAAATTTTCAACTATGCAATCCCAAGTGAAGAGAAGGTCAATTTCATGTTTGATTATGATCTACAGCAGACATTCCATAGCTGTTTGCTATCTACATATTATAAAATATTTTGAAACAGTCTTTCATTATCTTTTAAAAACCAATCATTTTAGTCATAGGTCACATTATTTTTATTGTAGGTACTGAACAAATTTAATTCTTAAACTTGTGCATGATGTTCTTGGGTCAGGTAGTTTTAATGTCATATTGAAAAACAGAATTAATAAACCAAAAAATCATATTCATTAGTATTTTTGGAAAGATGCCTCACCTTTGATGTAAGTAGATGTCTTCAGGGGAGTGAAAAATGTTTGGGGTCAACATGACCTGGACAACTGGGAGATCTAAAAGACTTGAGACATGAAATATAGTCACAAGACTCATTAGACCATTGACAAGTTTCCATCACAGCTTACCTAGTCTTTGTATGAATTAGGAAAAGACATCCCTTTTGGGCATGCATTCTGCAGTAAGTGGAAGAACTTGAATTTCAGCCTCTCTAGGATATTTCTGCTGGGTGTCCTTTTGACATGCTCAGCCTGCACAGTCCTAAAAAGAAAGGTAAAATTGTTGATGGCTCTCTGCTCAATGGAGAGGGCAGAAAGAAGGGCATAGAGGATTTATGACAAAAGGAAGAGGCTAGAAGGAGAGAAAGGGGAGGAAGCAGAGGAGGCACATAGTTTGCTTGGTAATGCTAATGATGATAGCAATAATAATAATCCCTAACATCAGTCAAACCTGTATTATACCAAATGTGTCACACATACAAACACATCTATTTGCTTAACAATTCTGAAAGATGACTACTGTTACTCTCTCCACTTTGCAGACAGAGAAACTGTAACACAGAGGCTAAAAACCCATGCGCATTGTCACAAAGCTATTAAATGGCATAGGCAGGATTAAAACCAGGCCATTTGATGTTCTTCTCTCTTAAGCATGTAAATGCTCATCACAGTGCACTCAACGTGCCACATGGTCAACACATTCTGGGTGTGCATACATAGTGTGTGAGTACACAGACACACACACACACACTTATCACGACCAGGAAGAGAACAGCAATTGCCAGGGTCTTTATGTGTGCATAATTATGAGTTGGCTTCAGGATCCTCTCTTCATGCTTGTTTGAATACAGCATCTTGATATAGATATTTGGGCAGTGCTCATGCTTAAAGTAACCAACTGCTCCTAGTATGCCTGGTGCTTCACCAATCTGAGTAGCAAAACTTTCATGTGCAGGGAACCCCTCTCTCCTGGGCAATCAGAAGGGTTGGCCACTCTACATATGCTAAGTCCAAAAACCAACTGCATGTTTTCTTATTTCTTCTCACTGAATACACAAGGGGCATTGTATCCATTCAGCCAGGCATTCCTCAAAAGTTTATTGAGCACCTAATGATAGGTGTGATTGCGGCTCCCAAACCTGGCACTGAGGATGAGGTAAGCTGACAGGAAGTGAGAAACCTTCTATGATTCCCCCGTGAGAAAGAATAAGATATATATACTCATGCAACACTTACTATGTGCCAACCACTATAATAAATGTCTTTACATTTTAACTCGTTCATCGCTCATAAACACCCTAAAGGATAGCTACTATTACTGTCATGCCTATTTTCAAGAAGCAGACAGAAAGAGAGATTAAATACCTATGTCAACGTCACACAGATGGCAAGTGACACAAAGTATGGGTTGAAACTAGGCGATTCTTCATTGCTCCAGAATCCATGCCTTTAACTGCTATGCCAGGCTGGGCTGGACCAAAAAAGCCTGAATCCCATCAAAAACTCTACATGATCTCAGTTTCTTTCACCCTGCTTAGATATTCTTTCCTAGTCTAATGGTTTCCAACGTTAGATTGCACATTAAAGGCCCCTCGAGATTTAAAAAATAACACTGGCCCTCCCTCAGAAAACTTAGCAAAAGCCTGCATCAGGGGTAAGCTGCCCAGAATCTCCACCATGGGCCGGCCCTCCCTTGCGGAACTTAGCCTAAGCCTGCATCAGGGGTAGGTTGCCAGGAAGCTCCACCGAGGGCCCGCCCTGCCACGTGAAACTCAGCACAACCCCTCCTCAGGGGTAGGAACCTCCCCTGTGGGCCTGCCCTGCCACCTGGAACATCGAAGAGGCCCGCCCAAGACTGAAAACTGCCCTGGATTGCTACAGATGGGCCCGCCCTCCCACCTGGAATAGTAGAAGATCTCAGCGGTATCCAGTTAGTTTGAGAAAATTTGGAACTTTGCTCCCAGGTGGTGAACTTTGGACTACACCAGATTAACTGTATCAATGTGGTGAGTATACTCCTAAAATAGAGGTGTACAGCGGATCAATAGGGCCAGTAGTAAAACCCCCTCCAACTAACTGTAAGACTTTGGTGTGTCTGAAAAGAGTGTGTGTGATCTCCTCCTACACATAGAAAACACCAGGCAGAGTGAAAATGACAAAATGAAAAAGCAAAATGCAGTCTCAAACATATAGTTCACCAGAAGCAAGTATAGGAGACATTGAAATAGAGGACCCCAAAAGTAACACACTGGGAATCTCTGAAAACATAGCGAGTAAAATAAAAAAAAAAACTGCATCAGGCTATAGAGGAAATCAAATTAGAAGTAGTCTCCCATGTAAAGACAGAAATAACAACTTTAGTAAAGGAGTTGTTGAATGCAGCTAAAGAATAACTAGAGAAAAAAGTACATGAGTATGGGAAACTGATTGAAACTTTGAATGAACAATATAGAAAACAAGCAGAATTCATGAAACAAACTCAAAGAGACATCCAAGAAACAAAAAATTCTATTGAAAGTGTGCAAAATTGCATAAAGGAAGCTGAGGATAGGATTTGAACCTTGAGGACAGGATCACAGTTAGTGATCAGGAAAAGATAGAACTTTTAAAAATAACAAAGCAGCATGAAATGACAATCCAGAAGCTTCATGATGATGCCAACAGCAATAATATAAGAATAATGGTTGGATGGTTGAAGAGATCTGCTTGCATTCTCACTACTTTAGTGCCTACTTTGTGTGCTTTAATCCTGTAACTTGAATAACTATTTCTAAAAGAACAATGTGTAATGTATCAACTAGTGATTTCTTACTATTTATCTTCTTTTCTTGAAATTCTGTAATATTTCTACCTTTTTCCTTTTTTTCTCTTTAAATAAAAAATGAAAAAAAAATAATGGGCATTAGTGAAGATACAGGAGTGCAGGCAAATGACATACATATTTCAAGAAATAATAGCAGAAAATTTCCCAAATATGGGGAAAGAATCTGATATGCAGATAAGTGAGGCATATAGAACACTAAACAGTCACAATCAACAAAAATCTACACCCAGACACATACTAATTAAGATCTCAGACATACAGCATAAAAACAGAATATTAAAAGCTGTCAGAGAAAAAAAACACAACTCACCTATCAGGGAAAGCCCATTAGAATCATGGCAGACTTTTCAGCACAAACCCGCAAGTCAAGAAGATCTTGGAGTGAGGTATTTCAAGCCCTGAAAGAAAACAATCTTCAACCCAGACTGATGTACCCAGCAAAACTGTCTTTCAAATTTAATGGAGAAACAAGATACTTCCATGACAAAGAACAACAGAAGAAATTCATGTCCACCAAACCAACCCGAGAAAGAGTACCGAAGGACATACTAGACAGAGATAAAAATGACCACAATCCCCAAAACAACAACAGAAAGAAATGTCCAGATAGGAGAAGCAATTAAATAAGAGGAAAATCACGAAAGAACAACTGGAACATAACATGGCAAAGTCGAGACAGTACATATCAGTGCTATCCATAAATATAAATGGCCTTAATTCACCTATAAAGAGAAATAGATGGACAGAATGGATCAAGAAACAGGAACCCACAATATGCTGTATACAAGAAACACATCTGACCCAAAAGGAAGCTCGTAGATTAAAAGTCAAAGGATGGAAAACAGTATTCCATACAACAGGAATCCAGAAAAAAGCAGGGGTAGCTATGCTATTTGCAGACAACGTGAACTTCAACCCTAAAATGATTAAAAGAGATAGAGAAGGTCACTACATACTTGTTAGTGAAAAAATTCAAGAGGAAGAACTAACAATTATAAATATATATGCGCCAAATACAGGAGCACCCAACTATATAAGACAGATACTAATTGACATGAAAAACCAAATACATAAGACCATAATTATAACAGGAGATCTTAACAGCCCATTGTCAGAAAAAGATATATCAACTAGACAAAAATTCAGCAAAGAAATAACAGAACTGAATCATACCTGTGAGCAATTGGACTTAGTAGATGGTTACAGAGTGATCCACCCAAACACATCAGAATACACATTCTTCTCAGCTGCACACGGGACATTCTCCAAAAAAGACCATATATTATCCCATAAAACATTCTTAAGTAAATGCAAAGGTATTGATATCATACCATGCATAGTATCTGACCATAGTGCACTGAAATTGGAAATTAATGGCAAAAGAAATTGTAAAACCTACATAAATACATGGAAATTAAATAAGAGACTTTTGAACAATCAGTGGGCTACAGACCAAATTAAAGAAGAAATAAAACAATACAAACAATTCAATGAAAATATAGAAACAACATACTGTAATCTGTGGGATGTAATGAAAGCAGTCTTAAAAGGGAAATATATAGTAATAAACTGTCATATCAAGAAAACAGAACGAGCACAAGTAAACAACCTAATGCTCCATCTCAAGCATCTAGAAAAAGAAGAGCAAGCTAAACCCAAAGCTCATAGAACAGAGGAAATTGTAAAGAGTAGAGCAGAAATCAATGCAATTGAACCTAAAAAAAAATACAATACAAAGAATTAATGAATCAAAAAGCTGGTTTTTTGAGAGAATCAACAAAATTGACAAACTCCTAGCTAACCTTATCAAGAGAAAGAAAGAAAAAAAAACAAATTCATGCAATAAGAACTGAAAAGGGAGAAATTACTACAGATTCCATGGAAATTCAAAAGATCATGAATACCTACTTTGAAAATCTATACTCACATAGAGTGGAAAACACAGAGGAAATGGACAGATTTCTAGAAACATATGAACTACCAAAGCTCAACCAAGAAGATATAGCAATTTTGAACAACCCAATATCAGCTATTGAAATTGAAAATTAATTAAAAACTTACCAACAAAGAAAAGTCCAGGTCCTGATGGATTCACAGCTGAATTCTACAAGAAATTTAGAGAAGAGTTGATGCAGTACACCTTAAACACTTCAACAAAATTGAGAAAAAAGCAATCCTCCCTAAATCATTTCTGGAGGCAAGTATTACTCTGATACCAAAACCAGAGAAAGATGCAACCAAAAAAGAGAACTATAGGCCAATCTCACTAATGAACATTGATGCAAAGATTCTCAACAATATACTGGCAAATAGAATGCAGCAAATCATCAAGAAGATTATACATCATGACCAAGTGGGTTTCATTCCAGGAATGCAGGGATGGTTTAACATACACAAATCAATAAATGTAATACACCACATCAACAGAGCCAAAAACAAAAACCACATGTTCATCTCAATAGATGCAGAAAAAGCTTTTGACAAAGTCCAACACATGTTCATGATAAAAATCCTTCAGAAACTCGGAATACACAGTGTCTACCTCAACCTTATAAAGGCCAACTATGACAAAACAACAGCCAACATTATGGTAAATGGACAAAAACTGAAAGCTTTCACTTTAAAATCAGGAACAAGACAAGCATGTCCACTCTCACTACTCCTTTTCAACATAGTTCTGGAAACACTAGCCCGGGCAATCAGTCAAGAGAGAGAAATAAAAGGAGTAGAGATAGCAAAGGAAGAAGTTAAATTATCACTATTTGAAGATGACATGGTGCTCTATATACAAGACCCAAAAGACTCCATTAAAAGACTACTAGAGGTAATAAACAAGTTCAGTAGTGTAACTGGATGAAAAGTCAATGCTCAAATATCAGTAGCATTCCTGTACAGAAACAAAAAACTCACTGAGAGAGAAATTATGGAAATATTGGCCTTTACAATAACATCTAAAAAAATGAAATACTTAGGAATCAACCTAACTAAACATGTAAAAGACCTATATTCTGAAAATTATACTATGCTGAAAAAGGAGATTGAAGAGGATATTAGAAAAGGGAAGGACATTACTTGCTCTTGGTTAAGAAGAATCAACATTGTGAAAATGGCCATACACCCAAAACTGTTATACAGATTTAATGCAATCCCAATCAACATATCATTGACATACCTCACAGATCTAGAGAAAACACTACTAAAATTCACTTGGAAACAGAAGAAACCTAGAATAGCAAAGGCAATTCTAGGCAACAAAAGCAAGGCAGGAGGCATCTCAATTCCTGACTTGAAACAGTACTATAAAGCCACAGTGAAAAAATCAGCTTGGTACTAGCAAAGAAAGAGACCTGAGGATCAATGGAACAGATTAGAAGATGCAAGCACAACTACAAAGACTCTCAGCCACCTGATATTTGACAAAGGGGCTAAATATGTCCACTGGAAGAAGGATAGTCTCTTTAATAAATGGTGTTGGAAAAATTGGCTCTCTACATGCCCAAGACTGAAACTAGATCCATGCATATCACCATGCACAAAACTAAAGTCTAAATGGATCAAAGACCTCAATATTAAAACAGAAACACTAAATCTACTGGAAGACAAGATAGGTAGAAGTCTTGGAGACATAGGGGTAAGCAGAGAATTCATGAACCAAACGCAAACTGCACGGGAAACACTTCAAAGAGTCAACAGATGGGATCTCGCATTATTGAAAAGTTTCTGCACTTCAAAGGAAATTACCAACAGAGTGAAAAGAAAACCAGCAGAGTGGGAAATAATTTTAACTAGCAACCACTCAGACAAAGGACTTGTGTCCAGAACATATAAAGAATTGAAAAACATCAAGCCCCCTAAATTCAAAGGCCCTCTCCAAAAATCGGCATCTGAGATTCACACAGAGTTCTCAGAGAAAAATATACAAATGGCAAATAAATACATGAAGAAATGTTCACCATCACTGGTCATTCAAGAAATGCAAATTAAAACAGCATTGATATTCCACCTTACCCCGGAAAGAATAGCTGCCATCAAGAAATCAACTGATAACAAATGTTGGTGAGGCTGTGGGGAAAAAGAAACACTGCTCCACTGTTGGTGGGAATGTAGACTGGTGAAACCATTATGGAAATCCATATGGAGAATTCTCAGAAGACCAGGATTGGAAGCCCCATTCAATCCAGCTATCCCCCTCCTGGGCATTTTCCCCAAAGAACTGAAAAGTTCATATCACAGTGATATATGTGCACCCATGTTCATAGCTGCATATTTTGTGATAGCTAAATCCTGGAAGCAACCAAGATGCCCATCAACTGCAGAGTGAATGAAAAGGATGTGGCATTTTTATACAATGGAATATTACTCAGCTATAAAAAAGGATGATCTTGAGGCCTTCATAGGCAAATGGAGACAACTTGAGACTATCCTCATTAGTGAAATAAATAAGAATCATATTTATAAATATCATATTGTGTCTCTAGTATAAAAAGTAAATAAGAACTACAAGTGTAATAAAATCAAAATGTGTAATTACTATTGTAAAAAATAGAGGAAAAGAAAGTGCTATAAGGGATATAACTGTATGTAAGTCTTAGTGTGTAAAATAGATGGCCATATTGCTGAACCTTTGTTGGATCTTTGAGCAAAAGTGTTTGTAGTCTGACTGTTTGAAAATTTACTTTGTACCCTTTAACTTTGTTGTTTGAACAACTACATCCAAGATGACAATATGTAATTTACAAATTACTGATTTCCTAGTGGGGCTTTTTCTCATTTTCCTTTTTCTTTCTTTCTTTTAGAATTCTGTATTATTGCTACCCTTTTTGTTTTTTTTCTTTTTTCTTCTCTTTAAAATTTTAAAAATGTATAATTGCTATTGTAAAAAAAAGAGGAAATAGGAAGCGCTATAAAAGATATAGCTGCATGTATGTTTAGATGTGTGGGATTGATAAACATATTTTTAGGTTCTTGTTGGATTGTTGAACAGATCTGTTTGCACTCTCACTGCTTTAGTGCCCACTTTGTGTGCTTTAATCCTGTAACTTGAATAACTATTTCTAAAAGAACAATGTGTAATGTATCACCTACTGATTTCTTACTATTTATCTTCTTTTTCTTGAAATTCTGTAATATTTCTACCTTTTTCCTGTTTTTTTCTCTTTAAATAAAAAAATGAAAAACAAAATAATACTGACTTCTCAGAGCCCCACTTGCAGAGATTTTAATTTATTTGAGCTGCTTTGGCCCAGGCATCAGAACTTTTAAAAGCTTCCTGAGGATCTAATGTGTATCTGGGTCGAAGAATGCAGAGGGTTAGATATCCTCGCCATCAATCTTGTCCATCCAAAATCCTCTAACCCACCATTTCCCAAATGTTAATGTGTCGCCAGTAGCCCAAGACCTGATTCAAATGCAGATTCTGATTAAGTAAGTTTGAAGATGCTGGACCTAAGATTTAGTGTTTCTAACAAGCTCCTAGGGGAGGCTGAGGTGCTGGTTCATGAACCACACTTCAAATAGCAAGGACTTTGAAACAAAATAGCCCGTTAGACCAGAAAACTCAATATACTCTGCTTATTAGAAATACTGGCTCTGGGCTTTTATTCCAGACCTACTAAGTCAAAATCTGTATTTTAACTCACATTTGAGTTTGAGAAACTACTCAAAGCCTGAGCTTCCCAACAGGTACTAGAAATGACTTACAGATATGCTAACGTATTACCTTCCCTGGCTCTTAGGAACTTTGACAGTGACTTCCAGATTGAAATTGCCAGCAAACTCACTGACTCTATGTGTACATAAATATAAATTGTAGTACTGGCTATCATGGAAGAAAACTTGGGAGGCCATACTCTAACAGTGTCTTGCTGCCCCCTTCCTTCATACCCCTAGGAACCCTTGCTCATAATCTGTCCCACCTGGGTGGCCTTTGTTAGCCTCACCCAATTCCTGAAGTTCCTGCTCATGTACTAATCCCTCCTCCATGGAACTATTCTAATTTCTATGTGGCCATTTCAACCCAATGGACACATTTTTAATTAAACAAACATCACATTTACTACAGATAATTCCATGTCAACCGATAACAAATGTTGGCAGGGCTATGGGGAAAAAGGAACCCTTCTCCACTGTTGGAGAGAGTATAGATTGGTACAACCACTGTGGAAATCAGTGTGGAGATTCTTCAAAATCTAGGATTGGAGGTCCCATTCCATCTAGCTATTCCCCTTCTGGGTATTTTCCCAGAAGACTTGAAAATATCATGCCACAGCAATATATGTACACCCATGTTTATCGCAGCACAATTTGTAATAGCTAAATATTGGAAACATCCCAAATGCCCATCAACTATGGAATGGATAGAAAGATGTGGTATTTTTATATAATGGAATATTACTCAGCTATAAAGGATAAACTTGAAGTTTTTTAGGTAAATGAATGCAGCTTGAGACCATACTCATAAGTGAAATAAATCAGACTCGCATGTGTAAATATCTTATCATCATCCTAGTGTAAAAAAGCTGAAAGAGTAATAAGATCCAAAATGTGAAAGAAAGTGCTCAAAAGGAAAGAACAACTGGGATAGGGGAAAGAAGAAAAAGAAGACGGGAAAAGATTATATATATGTATATATATATATACATATATATATATGTGTATGCATATATTATTTTTGAGATTAGTAGTATAGTTATCTATCATGATAGATAACGACACTACTAATCTCAAAAATAACAGTTTGTGCTTTCATTGTGTGATTGATCATTTTTTTTCATGCCTGAATCTTGTAATCTGAACAACTACTTCTAAGTTAACACTATGCAAAATATTAAGTACTGTTAATTTCCTACTATTTTTAAAAATTCCGCATTGTTCCTATACTTTTGTGTTTTGCTTTGTTTAAAAAAGAAGAACATAAAAAAGGTTAGAAATAATACAGAATTTCAAAAAAACAGTAAGAAGTCAACACTAGTTAATATATTGCATATTGTTATCTTAGAAGTAGTTATTCAGGTTACAAGATGTAGGCATAAAAAATGAACAGACAATTAAACAATGACAGCACAAACTGTTCTTTTTGATGAACCAACAGAAAATTAGTAGTGTAGTTAACCATCTTGCACACATAAACATACATATATCTATATGTGTATACCTACATACATGTAATCTTTTCCTTTCTTCCACTTCTCTTTTCCCCTTCCCAGTTGTTCTTTCCTTTTGAGCATTTTTCCCCTTTCATTATTACAATATCTACTGTACATTTTGGATCTTATTACTTGTTCAGCTTTTTATTATCTTTTTATACAAGAGAGACAATATAATATTTACAAATGTGAGTCTGATTTATTTCACTTATGAGTACAGTCTCAAGTTGCCTCCATTTCCCTATAAAAGCCTTTCATTTTTAAAATTTTAATAAATGACATCATTTGCAACTTCTCATAGTACTTGCAAGTTCTCTCAAGAAAATCAGCCAGATGATCTGTTGTGTATAGGTGCAATCAAGTCTGCCATTGTGGAAGCTTTTGTCACCAGCAGGTACAAAGGTGAGCTGTTCCTTTCTAGAGTCATCACACAGCATCTAGTAATAGCAAAAGAGTAGCAAATGACACATGGTACTGTGCTGGAGATCTCTGGGGAAAAAACTACTTAGATGTCAAAGCTGGTTCATTAAAAGCACAAGCCCTTTCTCAGAGAAGCTGAAAATCTTGTCACCCCACTCCAAGGCTATGACATAGATAGTCCAAGAGAGTATCAGCTGAAGTAAAGTATACAGCACAGTTCCTACTTCAGGAAAGGAACCAAATTATACTGACTTTCCATGCAGAAATCCTAGCAAGGTTGCTAGGCCATGCTCTCCTTTCAGGAACAATGTTCTAAAGGCTTAGAATGAGGCAGCAGCAGAGCAGTTATGATATGGAATGGTAGCAAAAGCTGCTATGACTGAACAAACAAGTGGGAAAGTAGAAAACACAAGGGTAAAAAGGTGATAAAAGTGGGAAATATGATCTTGATGGCCATCTATCCTTGAGCAATGGCACTGATATGCAAGTTATTCCTGAGGACGAGTGGTATCATTATTGAATACAAGAAATGCAGTTCTCCAAAGTGATCCTGTTGCAGCAAAGATTACTTTGAGTTAACCCATTTTCTCTTCATGTCTGTGATCATGTTTATACCTGAAAAGAAAAATGAAGGAATTTATGTTCAAGATTGCCAACTACCCATCTCAGTTTCAGTTGGTACAGCCAAAAGAACTCTATGTACAGGAAAAATCATAACTTCTTAAATTTGGCTCACAATTTTGATAGTCTGGAGACCATTGTAAGCCCAGAGAAAGAATTGGATGGTCTTTTTGAACAGCAGTCAAGTATAGAAAGCATGAAGGACTGAAAAATACCTTAAATCCATGCAACAGATATGAGGGAAAAACAGGAAAAAGGAATATTATGCATGGAAAGGCAGGCTGTCCTGTCACTTATTTTCACTGTGCCTGAAGATTAAGGAAACCGGGAGCTTCATGCTGTCCTTACAAGAAGAAGATTCCACTGTTTATTAAGGATTTTATGGTGTAGCTGAGTTGGCAAGTTGCAGAGAAATGATAGTGCCAGATCAGGGATGAACCCATCAAGCTTCTCCACTCAGTGTGTGATCCACAGCATCCAGCTAGTTATTTATGCAGGTTCTGTGTGCCAGGACATTTGCTTTTGGAGGGAAGGGAGGGAGACAGGAGATAAGAAAGAACCAAGATGTGTTATATACATATACCAACTCCCCTCAATGAATGTAATTGTGTACTGTTGGCATGTAAAACTTAAACTTAAAAAAAATATATTCATATAAAACTGATGCCAGTTCTTTGAAACTAGATTATCGATTCAGGGACTCTACTTACATGAAAAGTTACTTTAGTCACTGCCTTTTTCCTCCAAAAAGAGACCTCAGCAATGAGCAATACAATAGCACATATAAAAGTATATTCCTTCACTAAGTTATCTGAAGAATAACATTTTCCCTAGTTGATTTTATTCCCCATCCTTCTTTTTCACTCTATTAGAGCATGTTCTTAAGCATAAAATCCTTAGCAGCTATAAGAAAAAACATAAAAGCTTATAACCAAAAAACATAATTTGATGTACTATAGATAGATCACTTTAACTTACAAACAAGCTGCATAGTTAACCAAAAAGAAAAGAAGCCTTGAAAAAAGAAGACATTTGTTTCCTGTGTGCCTAGAAAAATGGTTATCAAATATTTTTGCTATTTTAATCCTAAAATAATTTTGAAAAACTGCACTCCTGTACACACTTAAAATTGAGGTTCAGCTGACATACAATATATGGATCTTACGAGGTTGCAGACACCTGTATAACCAACATCCAAAATAAGCTATAGAATATTTCCATACCCCAAACATACCCTTGCACTCCTTTACAGGCAATCTTCCTGTTCCCAGACTCATTTTAAATTAGTGTTCCCCTTGCACATCTTTAATTTGAAACCTAAGTTTTTAAAATATACTTAATTACTTACAAAGGAAAAAGTGATCACATTTTCCACAGTTCCTTGATGAGGAATGATTGAAAGTGAATATGAGAACTGCCTTGTGTATTTCTTGAAGTTTGTTATGTATGAAATTTTACTTAAAGATGTCTAGTTCTCACAGCAACAGTACATCTTTCTGCATTCATTATTTATTACATCTTGAATAAAATAACCTCATCAGGGTTGTAAGAAAATTTGGAACCATAAGTTTGATCCTCAGAGTGAGCCAACCAGGTCAGTGGTGCCCTTTCTAGAATACTGCTGAGGGGAGGGAGGTAGAAAAGTATGCCTCTGCTACATTTTGTCCTTTCAGCTGGTATTTGTGATAGTCTTCATTGAACCACTGGATAACTGAAGGTAAATGGAATGTTTTTTATCCCCTAATTATATTGAAGTATAATCATAAGGGAATTGAAATTAGAACCAGATGACCTGGGTAGGAAACTCAGTTCTGCCATTATTGTGTGATCAGGAAAGAGTCCTCAAACTTTTTGAGCATCTGTAGACTCTGTTCAATGGTACTGAAACCTACATCATTGGAATGCTGTGTAGAAAATAGTAGGTAACTATCAAAGTGCTTTGTAAAATGCTAAGTTCTCATCAATGGGACTTCACTATTATTTTAAACAGGAGCTAAGTTTTACACTTCTTTTAGCCCTCCTGAACATTTCATGTAGTTCACAAGCATATGTTCTGATTTAAGATATATTTGCTTATATAAATTACAATATAGTTGTAAATGTTATTGTTCAGAGAATTGAGAATTTACAAATTAAACTCTCAACATATGCCTATGAATTTAGATTTCTGCTTACTGCACATACATAAGGTATAAGAAAAAACAAGTCACATTCTGGTTACCGAGGAGAAATCGATAAATGCATGTCCTTTATTAATTTAAAGATCTGTATGCAAATTGTCAACACTCATTCTTTTCCCACAAGAAAGGTTTAGTGACACCACATGGTGTAACCTTTCTCTGGAGCATTTACTTTCTATTCTTAATCACATCTGAAGTTCTGAGAATTGTGTCGAACATTTTTACACTTACATGAATTGTAAAGCTGAGCTCAGAAAAGGCAGTTCTAAGCTGGCTGTGGTGTTACCCACCTGTAATTCTAGCATTATGGGAGGCTCATCCTGGACAAATTAGTGATTTGATGAGAACCCACTTCAAAACTTAAAAAAAAAGTGGGCCAGAATGTAGCTTAGTTCTAGTAAGAGTATCCTAAGGCTGATCTTATGAATCTGATTAACTGATTAGTCCACCTAGAAAATCATTATTAAGGATTCATTATGAGTTGGTATTTAGGCAGGAATTTGGATACAAAAACAAGATGATATGGGAGGTGCTGGTCATGATAGACTTGCCCTGAACATCTTATCTCCCCCATCAAGTACAACCAATACCACCTGCATAGAATATAAAACAAGAAGAAGAACATGAAACAATTGCCTAAATGCTGAAAAGTAAATAACAGCAGGCAGTTCTGGTAGGGAAGTCAGAATTTGATGAAGTCAGTATGGTAGTAAATTTCCTGCTTTTGGTTTTGGGTATTTTTCCTTTTCTAACACTTAAAAAAAAAACAGAATAGTTCAAGTTGCAACAGTACAAGTGACTCCATCCACACTGTGGCTGTCCTTCCCTTTGGTCCTCAGTTCTCTCTACTCAGCTGAGGAAAAAAATAGCAAGGACCATATGTGAGAGATTTGTCTGGGCCAGGCTTGAAATTTGTGCACATATCTTCTGCCCACATTCCATTGGCCAAGATTCAGGCATATGGTCATCCTTTGCTGCAAGACAGCTAAGCAAAGAGAGTCCAGCCATGTATCCAGTGCTTCAGTACCGACTGTTCAGTTACTAGTCAATACTGAAATAGTCTATGCTGTTGAAATGCCTTGGTAGATAAGAGGTCTATAGGGAGCTTTATGAATCCAGAGGAGGGAATCCGAAATCTGAATGGTGAGACTTAGTCCAGATAAGACTTTGTGAAAGACAGGACATGAGTTTTGCAGAATAATTAAGATGGTGAAAGGGAAGTGTGGGAGAATCAAAGCAGGATTCTCCTCTTCCTTGGGCAATGGCTGCACTTAGAGAAAATCAGGAGATTAAACTGGAGATGGAGGCAGCAGCTGACTTTTAGTCCAAACAATTCTATGGTATCACCAATAGATTTTTAAACAGTGGCACAGTAGAATCTGTTTCCATTTAGAAATAGGCTAGTAGTTGGGTGGAGAGTAGATAGAGACTACTGGTAGATGGAGAGACCTTTGGGACTCATGCAGTAGTCTAGGCATGAAGTAATTTGGACTTGCATTAAGCAGTACAGTACAGTTATTGGACTTGATAAGAACTGAGTCAAAATCTACAAGATCTATTGCATATGGTAGATGGGAGAATAAAAGGAGCCAAGAAAATTTCTTTGTTGTATTTATTTGTTGGTTCATTCATTCATTTGACAAATACTGAATGAATATCTACTATGTGTGTTCCTCTAGGTACTGGAGATAAAACAGTGAATAAGAAAGCAATGCTTTTGTCCTCAGAGAGTTTGTACTTAGGTAGAAAATTTTAAACTTTACAAGTAAATACAAATTTATAGTATGATTAGGGTTGTTATTATTTAGCAAATAATATGCTGTGTTTAAAATTCTTGTGGAACATCTGTGTAGACATTGTTGAGGCTGTTGAATTACATTATTTCTATGAGTCTGTTCCCTGGTAAAGAAGTCTTGGGTTTTGGCCTCAGATGTGGATTTGGGAATCATCAGCATATGGGCAGATACTAGTGATGTATGACAGGAAGAAGCCCGCCCAGGGGGTTGTTTGATTAAGGTATAGCTGGATCCAAGAGTTTGGATTTTTGTCTGTCTTTTAATTTCTTGGGTTATCTTGGGCATAATGACCTCTAGAAATCCCGACATCCCCAATTAATTTTTAGTGATTTAACAGCCGCATTAAAGGGTTGTGATTTTTATTTCCTGATAGCTTCAGCAGAAAAATCCCAGTGAAAACTATAATTTGCCCTTAGGAGCTTAAATATCTACTCCTGAAATAAGCCTGGTAACTTAGAGTTACAGTGTTCTTATCGGCTACACTTGGATCCCAGTCTCAAACCTGCAGCTATGGATGGGACAGATACAGCTCCACAACAAGAAATATGTTCTTCTCTTTTGACCTTAAATTTTATGAACAAGAAATATGTTCTTCTAGGAAAAGTAAATTCTGGAACTGCAAGTGAGGAAAGAGATGTCAAACAGGAAAAAAACTACATTTTCTACTGGTAGGAAATGAGGCCTTAGGTATTAGTGAGTCTACCCTAAGAGTACACACAGAATGAGGAAAATTCAGAGCAGATATCAAAATCACAGGGAGCATGACACGGCATTGAATAGAAAAAGATGATCCTCAGTGGGTTTCAAAAAGCACTGAGTGGTCAACTATGTCACTAGTTACAGAGCAGTTAATGAAAATAAGGAAAAAAAAAAACAAACCAAGAAAAGACAGGAGGAGATGTCCTGGTATCCTTCCAATAAATGGCTGTGAAGTAAAGCAAAACAATGTCTTCATAGGGTGGGAAGCGATGCTAAAGAGAAGCTGGTAAAAAGTACACTAGGTTGGCTAGTACACTAGACGGTCTAGGAAAAAAATCCGAGAAGTACACAAAATCAAGTGTTTTTAAATGTCTCAGCTTTTCAAACTGAGAGGCACATCCAGAGGGTCAGAAAAGCCATAGGATAAAGGCACAACATCTCTTTTGACCTTCAATTTTAGCAAAATATTTTAGGTGTCACATTATTTCTATAATAAAATGTGCTTTTGAAGCAGCATGCAAATATATGTGTTTTTTTAAAAACTAAAATGTTGAACCTGATTCCAAGATTTAGCTATCATACATTGTGCTGTACTTAACATGAGTGCTCATGTATCACTGTAGCATGATGCTTTCAATTTTTCTGGGAAAATACACAGAAGGGGAATAGCTGGATAGAATGGGACCTCTAATCCCAGTCTTTTTGAGGAATTTACACTGATTTCCATGGTGACTATTCCAGTCTATACTCCCACCAAAAGTGAATAATTTTTAATAGCAAAATCTTGGAAACAATCAAAATGCCCATCAACCAGAGTGGATAAAAAAGATGTGGTATTTTTATACAATGGAATATTACTCAGCTATAAAGAAAGAAGATCTTGAGGCTTTTATAGGTAAATTGAGACAACTTGAAACCATACTCATAAGTGAAATATATTGATCTCACATTTGTAAGTAGTGTATTGTCTCTCTAATGAAAAAAAATAAAGAAAAAACCTGAAAGAGTAATAAGATCCAAAATGTACAATAGCTATTGTGATGATGAAAGGGAAAGAAAGTGGTCAAAAGGAAAGAACAACTGGGATAGGGGAAAGAAGAGAAGGAAGAAGGGAAAAGGTTATATATGTGTGTGTGTGTGTGTACAAGATAGATAGCTATACTACTAATCTCTGTTACTTCATCCAAAAGAACAGTGCATGTTTTTATTGCTTGATTGATCAATTTTTCATGCCTAAATCTCATAAACTGAACAACTGCTTCTAAGATAACAATATGCAATATATTAATTAGTGTTAATTATCTACTTTTTTTTGAAATTCTCTATCATTTCTATCCTTTCTTTAATAAAAAAATTGTTAAAGCATTGAAATTGAAACGTACTTACAAGCTGATACCTTCAGATTCTACTCCAAGAGTTCCCTGCAGTGAACATTGCTGTACCTCTGATTAGAGATTTTTGCATGGAAATAATTAAGAGGGGTGGCTATTTAATACCTGAGCTTTTGCCTGCTGCTCAGAAAAGAAAGTCAATCTTGGTTTGATGACCTATTAATTCCTTAAAAATGGCAAGTAGTAGGTTGGGGAAGCCAGATCTGGCTGCTGGGCCCCACTCCCGCACTACCCAGTTCACCCTATGTGACATAATGAACATGCCATGGAAATACAGAAGCCCTCCTCTTGTGCAGTTTTGTACCTTAGAACCATGTGGATTTACTTAGTTCACTGGGTGACATTTATCTGAACCCTACAATTACCTTTGTTGGCTGAACATTCATTTTAAAATTTTATTATTTTAATGCACATCCCACATGAAAGAATGATTTCAGTGATGCTTTATACAATATCTGATTTCATAAAAATATTTCACCTTAGCCTTTGATGAACTAAGGACAAAGAGAAGAATAAGTCTGCCTTTTAATATTCCTAATCTGATTCTCTGAATATATATGCATAAACGACTTTTTACTTTATTTAAAAAAGGAAAGGTTTATTTTGGTTCATAGTTTATAAAGGTTTCAGTCTATAGTTTGCTGGTTCAGAGGCAGGGTGGCATGATAAGAGGGATATGGCAGAGAAGAAACACTTCATGACATGGGGCAGGAAGCAGAGAGATCAAGGGAGGAAGAAAGATATATATACACTCTTCCAGGTCATGTCCACGGTGACCCCCTGTTTCAATCAGGCTTCACCTCCCAACATTCACCCAGCTATAAACCCATCAGCAGAATAATCCAGTGTCATACACCCATGATCATGTTTCACAGACTCATGATTCAGTCAACATCCAAAAGTCCTAGCTATGAACACATGAAGCTTTGGGGGACATCTAGATACAAGCCATGACATTTCTGAGTATACACATTAGATAAATAGAGTAGTATATGTACCCACATGACCCTGACATTTAGCAACAATCATTTATTCATGACCAATCTCACCCTTTTCCTCCCCTGCCTGTACTATCTTGAAGAAAAAAATCAAACATTGTATCATTTCATCTATAAATATTTTAGGACATACTTTTAAAAGATAAGGATTATTTTTTAAAATATAGCTGTAATGCCATGAGCATAATTTCCTAATCTCACCAAATAGCCATGTTCATACTTCCATAAATTATTTTAAAGTTCCACTTGTTATACTGTTCCATATCCCTTAATTATTATTGTTATTATTGATATAATTTTAAATTGTTTTATTATGGAGCATTTCAGACATACAAATGTAAAAAGAATAGTGGGGTGATCCCCCTGAACTCTCATCAACCATATTCCTAATTACTGACATTTGGCCAATCTTTTTATATCTATTTTTCCTTTGATGTATCCTCCATGTGCTGGATGCTTATGAAGAAAACTCTACACAATACTTCCTGTCATTGGGCATGGATTCTAGGGGATAGTTTGGTTGGAGGCAAGAAAATGTGGAGATGTTCTCTGGCAGGCATTTATATATTCATTTCACACTTAAATCTCTAGTTTAATGCAACATTTTTTAGCAAATTAGATAAACAACCATTTTGGCATCTTGCTGTTTCTTTTCTTTTTTTTCAAAGAATATTTAAAATAAAACCAAATTCTAAATAAATGGCACTAATGGCCTACACCATGAATACAAAACAGGATTTTTTGTGGCACACATGCTCTGTCAGTTCTGCCCAGATCTTTTAAAGTGCACATTTCCCCAAGAATAATTCAATAAAAGCTGAAATGAAAAAAACTTCAGGCTAATTATAGTTTTTTAAAAAAATAAGAAGAAAACACAAAGAGTCATCATCAGCTGGTTTATATTTGAAATAAGGCCTGAATGATGACAGTCGGTTGGCAATGTCCCTGGGTTCCTCCGACACTCTTCAAACTTTAAAAAGCACTGTTTTTCAAACAGCTCTTGGAAGACCTTTGAGAATTGTGACTCTTGTTACCTGGAAGGCAGGAGAGTAGTTCATGCCCAAGGTCACATAAACTAGTAACAAAGTTCATGATTTCTTGAGATAAACCAAGATGATCTTGTTTTGTTCCAGGAAGACTTACAACAAACAAAATCCACAGTAACACCCATGCTAACTATGAAATCACAATATGTTACCATACTGCTCACTCTGTCACTGCCACCACTAGCAAATGACAAATGACAGTCATATTGGCTTGTATACCATTAAAAACCCAGGAGGGTTATGAAAATTTATCCTGGGTTAAGTCAAGCAAATAGAAAGTGCACAGCAATTGAGTATTTTCAGAGCCAACAGCAGGAAATCTGGGCAAACAAAAAGTTATTGGTTAATACTGTAAATTGGTTCAACACGTTTGCAAAATTTTTGGCAATGCCAGTTGAAACTAAACATGCATATATCCTATGATCCAGCAATCCTGATTCGTGGCACTAGAGGTCAGAGTAGTGCTTACTCTGGAGTTCTGGCCAAGGGGGCAGGTTAAGTGAGATTTGGGGGGGTCAGGAAGTGTTCTATATATTGCTTGATGGATAGGTGTAGACATAGGTAAATATTCATTGAACTTTACACTTCTTATTTGTGCACTGTTCTGGAAACTGTACTTTAAAAAAGAAAAGTTGTCAAAATTCCTAATAAAGAGGGCTTTTTGAAATATTAGCAATTTTAAAAGACCTATGTCTTGGGATGCAGACAATGCTGTACTCTCTCAGGTAGAGGACCCCCATTTAATGGTGGGTGTAAGGTGTAGCCCTACATCCCACTGAGACACTGGATCTCATCCACCCCTTTCTCCAAGAGGCTGTATCCCATAAATAAAGGTCCATCCTTCCTACAAGGCCATTGACTATATATATATATATATATATATATGCACTCATGTTGACTTTACCACAAGACATTTATTTCATTTATTTCTGTCACTTTTTGCTGTTTCATTGGCTTTCTTTGATGAACTAATACCAGTGGTTGATGGATGGGTTACTTTGAATTATTCCTTCTTGGCAAAACCAAAATTGGTAATGTCAAGTCAAATGCCAAATTACATTCTTATTTGCTTTCTTAAGTTAAATGGTAGGTAATACTTAATATTTGCTCATATTTACATTGGATCTCTTCCATTTATCATTGTGTTTGAGCATCCTCTCATCACTTATCGGATGCTCATTTAATCAGGTGCACCCATTTACGAGTAAATCATTGAAAACCTAGGTTAGCTGAGTTTTTAGATTATCAACTTATGCTACCAGCGCAGTGACAGAATTCTCCCAATGTTGATACCTGGTAAGCATTACTTGCCCCAAGCTCCTCTCCATGTAGAGAGTTGAGACACTTTTGATTTGGTAAAAGAAAGCAGATCTGTACTGTACCTGGGAAACTGAGATGAGCTTCTGAAGAACACAGCATTGTTTTCATCAAAAGGCTGAGGTCCTCTAAAATCACCAACATCTCACAAAGGAAGTATAGTAACAGGTATAAGATCACCAAGTTGTCAGAGGATTTGGTTCCCAGTTTGTGATGACAAAATGAAAGGACAAAGCAAAACCCCAAAACTTACAGACTATAAAAAAATTATAGAAGCAAAATATGGATAAACCCAGGTATATTTTCTAGGTCAAAGTGGTTTTATGTTTGAAGTGTGTGTAGGCTCAGGAAGTGTAATAGTATTAATGCCAGGATATGGTAATGATTTAGAAGAAACTGATGCTAAATCGGGAACAAACTGATGTTACATGTACCACGTCTGAACACTATTTTATTATTCATAACTTGATATCACAACTTTTTGGAATCTTTTAAAATATGAAAAACTTGTGAGAATGTAATGAGTTAAAGCTGTGGAAGCTTTCTAGCTGTAAAAATGTTCTATATGTCAAGGCATTACTACTCCTGAATATTTTAACATTATTGTAATTTGAGTCAAATTTTTTGGTAAATAGTCAAGAAAGATTCCATCAACTGACTTTGAATTACTGTAATACAAGGAAACATAGTATACCTTTGCTGTTAAATTTTTTTTTATAAAATCAGAACATGTGTTCTACTTCATGGTATCAAACACTGAGCAAAATGACTCTAATTGGGAACATACTTGGGCAAACGATTGGATTAAAATGACTGAGAGTTATAAATGTCTAAAATGTCTATTTCAGGCACCAGTGGGGGAAATGGCACTAATTTCTTAAGTGTGCACATAATGATTAAATTAGCCCACAGAGATGAAGAGTGTATCAGCATGTATTTTGGAGAAGAAATACCATGTGAATAAGAAAATAGGCAATGAATTTCTTAGTAGGCAGCAGGCACCATAAGAAAGACCTTACTGCCCCACTATTGCGTGGTCCCTTATCTAACCTATTTTTCTAGAACCTCATTACTCTCCTCTGTAGCATACACAAAATGAAATAAAAGATCCAATTGCTCTTTTTGGTCATGTTTAGGGCCTTTAAAATGAGTCTCAATAGATGAACAAGATTTGTTTTATTGTAGTGAAAAATGTCAACTAACCTTCAACTTTTGACTTTAAACCCTGATTTAATGGACACAAACACATGTTTGTAAGTATTTTGATTTTGGAATAAGTTGGTAAAAGTCTAGGTGTGTAGGTGACACAGGTGTATAAATATACAGTGTCCATGCATACACACACACACACACACACACACACACACACACATTTTTGGCTGCTTTCTATCTTTCTCTCTCTTTCTGATGACTCCAAGACCCAGTAAGCAAGATAAGAGCATCTCTTTCTCCTCTGTACCTCCTCTCTCAATGTATGTGGTTGGAGAATGTTCTGGAAGGAATCATGCAGCAGCGGATTTGGAGTGTGGGTGTTAGAACAAAGGTGGGGACTCTATCCATGTCCCTGGTGAAGCTTTCCAGTATGTATATCCTGATGATGTCCAACTGCAAACAGTCTATGACTCTCCACCTGCATTTTTTATCTTGGTATGAGAACTGAGTAACTGGAGGGGCCATGAAATAAGCCACTCTCTCTGAGCACTAGATGGATACCTGAAGTAAAGACAAGTGCTCACTCATCTCTTGGTTGAGTAGTAATGTAAGGCGTGTTCTGTCTCCAGTGGGTTGAACCCTAGGTTTTCCATAGTGTACACTTCCCTGCTGTGTTTTCCTGTTTCCTTGTGGGAGTTTCTGGTCACTTCTTTTACAGTTTAGATCAAAAACGGCCTCCAAAGACTCATGTGTTTGGTAGGTAGTCAGATTATAGGACTTTTATAGCTAACTTGCTGTCAGGATCCAGTCAAAGGAGACAGGTTACTGGGGGTGTGGTTTAAAAAGCATAGTCTCTCTCCACACCCCCCATCTCCTGCTTTTTTCTGTCCATCGTATGGCAAGCAGCTTTCCTCTGCCATGCCCCACTGTCATGCCATCTTGCCTTGGAGCCAGTTGATTATGGACTGAAATATGAGCCAAAATAAACTTTTTTCTTAAGTTATGGGCATCAAGTATTTTGTCCCAGCAACTAAGAAAATAAGACCTCTCTCAAATCAGCTTTTTCACTGAGATCATTTTTTCAGGGTCAAGGTCTTGGAACTCAATGTAGGCCAAATGGATTCGAACTCATGAATCATTATATTTGGAACTTGAACACATACACTGGAATCTTGCCTCTGCAGTCTACTCTCTATGATCACAGTTAAGTTACTTTAACCCTCTGAGCCTGGTTTCTCATCCATACATAGGGACATTAAGTATACATTTGCTATTTATCATTTTCTTTTGAGAAACAAATGATATAACATGTGTGAAAAAAATTTTTTAATATGAAGAGCTTCACAAGTCACACAAGTATTCATTAGGATTATTCATGAGTACTGTCCTTTTTCCCAGGGAAAATGACAATTCTTGGCCTGAGAAGATGTCCAAAAATCATTTTGTTGTAAAAATAATTGGGGACTCATAGAAAGTTGCACCAAAAGTACAGAGTCCTATGTACCATTCACCCAGCTTTCCCCAAGGGTAACTTTTTATGACTATAGTAGAAAATCAAAATCAGACAATTAATATTTAACTAAACACAGACAGTATTCAGTTTTATGCTCTCTAAATTAGTCCCAACTTTCCATTTTATTCCTCCTCCATCCTGTGTTCTACATCTTCTTTATCTCTAATGATTTTTGAGGTTAGTCTAAACTAACCAATTAAATCACTAATGTGGTAGATAAAAACCGAATCAATATGGTGTTGGTTGTGGATGGCCCACCTGAGGATTTTTGCCACCAGAGTAAGAAAGAGAACTGGAGGGGAAGATGGTGGGTTGTTGATTTTCTTGGAGACGCTTGTCATGTTGGGTTTTCTAATATGAACTCAGCTGTTCTCATCATTGGAAGAGCACAGGCCTTCACTGTCACTGAGGATGACTGCACTTTTCTTTGGGGAAGCTCTAGTCCTTACTTTGAGCATCGCTTCCTGACTCCAGTGCAGATCCCTCAGCCTGCCAGCACAGATCCTTCATCCGACTGGAGCAGATTTTCTAGCTTCCACCACTGACCTTTGGACCTTCCCAGTGCAGATCCTCGACACAGACTTGTATGAGACATTGTTGTGGGCTGGACTCATGGAGAACATTGCCATGGGATCCAGGCCCTCATCTGGATTATTTGGGTTTCTAACGTGTGGACAGTTCTCCTGCACTATTTTGCATTTGACTCTTTGGGTGAATATTATAAAATAATCTGATAAGTTATGTGTCCTATATTAGATCTTTTCCCTTGTAAACCCTGACTACAGCAACTAGTATTTATCATCTATCAACACTCAAGTAGGTTCTGACTTATCACATTTATCCATTGTCTTAACCACACTTTAAAATTCTGGAACAAAATTCTGTTCCTCCTAATTGAAATGCTTTCTGTCATTGCCTCTTGACCAAACAGGTAGACTTTGCAGGCAAAATCCTAAGGCCTTGGATCATGCTAAACAACTTATTAAATAGTAAATGTCCAATGCTGAAAGAGCCATTTCCAATGATTTATATAGCAATAGTTTTGTTAGCAAGTTAGTACATTCTCTATAGTTACTTTAGAAGCACTGAATAAATGCTTTCTTGTTTAGTTGATTCACACCCTTCTTAATTTTTTAAGCTGTCCTCTCACCCTTTCCTTAGTACTCCTGGGACTTCACCTTTAGTGCCTTGAGAAGAAGTCGGGGAGACCTTTTCTCCATTAATCCTCTTGCAAAGAGAAGGGCCATGGGGTCATTCGCAGTAGTGCCTCTGTAACCTCCTGTTCTCTGTTTGAATGCAACCATTATTCCTCCTTGAGCAGATAATTTATCTCTTCTCCAACTGCCTTCTTGGTTAAAGGTTAACAAAAATGGCATCCCCTTCAAGTTCAAACCCTTGGAATGCTTAGACTCCTGCTGTCAACAGTCTTTCAAAAACAAGGGAACAGAAATGAATCAGGGCCAAGTCTCAGAAAACTGCTGCCATGTATTTCTCTATTCTTGATTACTACAGATTCTGCTGACCATCCATATCTCTGAAAATGCTGAGAGACGTGTTCCCAAGGACCCATGGCCTCTTCTCTTGTAGTATTTTGGCACCATTTCCAAGTGGTAGAGATGAGCTCCAGAGCCTTCTAAGCCTCTATGCTTTTCTCAGTGCTCTCTTGGGGCTCTAACTCACTTGTATTCAGCTTTCCATTACCATGACAAATACCTGAGATAACCAACTTGTAAAGAGAAATGCTTTATCCTTGGGCTCCCAGATTTGAGGATTTTAGTGATCAGGTAGTGATCAAGCTGAATCATGATCTTAGTCCACTAGTGGCAGAGGGCAGCATATCACAGCAGGAGCATGTGCTATAGCAAGGCCATTCATCTCCTGACCAGGACAATAAAGAGAGAGGAAGGAGCTGTGGCCCCACTGTCTCCTTGCAGAGCATTCACACAGTGACCAGAAGCCCCACTTCTTAAAGGCCCCACCATCTCCTAAGTGGCATTGAGCTGTGGATCAAGCCTTTAAACACACAGGCTTTTGGGGGACATTAAAGATCTAAACCACTGGTAGCAAACCTACATGTGCTGCAGTGAGCTGTAAAAAGTTCATCATCACTAATCCAAACCATAGCACTGTCCTTATAGGTTTCGATACATTAGAAATTAGCTCTACAGGCATAATTCCAAAACTTCCTTTAATTCCCAACCAAGAGATCTTATGTTGCATTTCACCTGCCTATGTGTCCCACCTTCACTGGTGCTACTAACATTCTCACAGTTACTGGATCTAAATCCCAGGTTTCCTTGACCCCTGATTATTAATGTGCTTCTGGAACTGTGTGTTCCCATACTGTCACTCCTACCTAACACTGCCTCCAACCGCCAAAGTGTTACAAAACCTCATGTGTTCAAGAAATGGATCTTGGTGGTCTTCTCACTTTGAGGAAACCAGATAAGGCTTTATAAAAATATGACAGACATTTGAGAAATGCAAATTAAAACAGCATTGAGATTTCATCTCACTCTGGAAAGAATAGCTGCCATCAAGAAATCAACCGATAGCAAATGTTGGCGAAGTTGTGGGGAAAAAGGAACACTGCCCCACTGTTGGTGGACATGTAGACTGATGCAGCCACTGTTGAAATCAGGATGGAAATTCCTCAAAAATTTAGGATTGAAAGTTCCATTCAATCCAGCTATTTCCTCTCCTGGATATTTTCCCAGAAAAATTGAAAAGATCATGTCACAGCGATATATGTGCACCCATGTTTATAGCAGTGCAATTTGTAATAGCAAAATCTTGGAAACAACCAACATGCCCATCAACCGCAGAATGGATGAAAAAGATGTGGTATTTTTATGCAATGGAATATTACTCAGCTATAAAAAAGGATAATACTGAGGCTTTTATAGGTAAATGGAGGCAACTTGAGACTATCCTTATAAGTGAAATAAATCAGACTCACACTTGTAAATATTGTATTGTCTCTCTAGCATAAAAATAATAAAAAACTGAAAGAATAATAAGATCCAAAATGTAAAATAGATATTGTAATAATGAAAGGGAAAGAAGGTTCTCTAAAGGATATAACTGTATGTATGTTTAAGTGTGCAAGATAGATAACCATACTACTAAGTTTTTGTAGCTTGAACAACTACTTCTAAGATAACAATATGTAATTTATCAACTAATGATTTCTTACTTTTGTTGAAATTCTGTATTATTTCTGCCCTTTTTTCTGTTTTGCTTTTTTTCTCTAAATAAAAAAAAGAAAGAAAAATATGAGAGTCCACTGCAAAGGGAAAACAGTCTGCTGTTCTGATCTCAACCTACAAATCACTCTCCTTCAAATATTTCTGTGCATTCCTAGATTACTGGTGTTTTGTTCCAATTATGTTTTGTTTGAAGTACAAAGCATTAAATCCAGGACCTTTGCACTGAGGTAAATCCCCAGCCCTTGTCTTTTTGTTTAAATTTTGAAACATGACCTCACTAACTCACTAAATTGTCTAGACTCAAACTTGAGATTCTCCTGTATCAGCCTCCCAGAGTTCTGGGTTTATGGGCATGTGTTACTATGCTCTTCCTGCTCCAGTTATTCTGCTTGACCCAAAATACATTCCCAACACTTTCCTCCCTGTGGCATTCCACATAAGCTTAAGGGATCTTGCAGTTCCCAGCTTTGCTTGTACCATTTGTTGATGGTACTATCCCACCTAGCACTCTTTTCTGATGTTCTTAGATCCTTCCTCAAATACATTACAAGCTCTTTGGGAACAGAGATAATGTCTTCTATTTTTAAAAACTTCAACAGCACTTCCAGATCTCCCTTACTTCAAAGTGTTATTATATATTCCCTATGATAGGTTGATATGCATATCTCCACTGACCAACAAAACAAAAGGAAAGGCTATGAAACCAATTCTTATGGAACAGCTGTGATGGGCCCCAGCTTTCTCTAACCACCTAATCTAATATAGGAACCCTACTTCCTCATCTCTCATATTATCAAGTTTTACTGTCTTTGCAGAACCTACCGCTATGTGCAATTACCATGTCCAGGTCTGTGTTGATGTAACAGATGCTCTGTTGTGCCCCTATGTCCCCCTGTCAGGACCATTGTTCTCATCTTCCTGAGGTCGGGTGATGGCCGCTAGTATTCTCAGCTGAGTGCTCCTCTAATCTTTATGCTTAGAAGGTACTTCTTGGCCTTTAATCACACCTCTTGGGGAGAGGAGAACTCTGGATTCATTGACTGGTCAGTGTACAGGTATAAAGCCCCACATACCTTGGGGAAACTCTGAAAAGCTACCCTAGTTCCAGAGCATGTGTGGAATTGGTTGAGGCCTCCATTATATCAGCACTGCAGTTCTACTTATCCCTCTTCCTTCTCTCTTCTACAGTTGTCACCTCTAAAAGCATCCACAATAAATTTCCTGTTTGCAGATCTCCATTGCAGAGTTTGCTTCCAGTGAATCTGACATAAGACAGTTGACTTCCCATCAGCTATTCTTTCTAGGACCTTCCATGATAATGAAAGTCTTACCAGTCTCGTTTACTGCCATATACAGAATAAATGTCTGGCATGAGATTGGTGTTTAAAACCTATTGGTGGACCATTTGAATTAATGAAATACCTTAATCTAAATTTCACAGCAATGCTCATTTTTCATATGAGAAAACAAACACAGAGGAACCAATTAAATCTCCCAAGGACGCACAGCCAGTCAGTTGCAGAATTAGGACTGTGTTTACTGGAATGCAATATTCACACCCTTTTCAAAACCAAGCATGGTCTCTTGATGTCTTTGTCACTGTGAATAGTGCCCCTCCTGCTTGGCTGGAGACCATGTGCCTTTGGCTTTTGTGGCCTGGCTGACTTCTTGGTGCACTTGGCATGGAAACTTTAATTCTCTCTCTCTCTCTCTCTCTCTCTCTCTCTCTCTCTCTCTCTCTCTCTCCCTCCTTTCCCCCATCCTATCCTCTCCTTCCCCTCTTCTCTCTGTCTAACCCACACAACTGGCATCTACCATGTTTCTCTACATAAAAGATCCCAAAGTATCTTTTCACCTCTGATTTCACTGACAGCTCAGTTTGGAGCCTGATCAATCTCCAACTTAATTACTATATCGCTTGCTTTGGTGCCGTCACCTCCTGCTTTCTTTACCTTAGATGACCCGATATGCTATTGCCAAAATTATTTTCCTCACCGTCTTTACCACCTCATTCAGAGTACAGGTATGATACAGAATTCATACTAGATGATTTAAACAAAGATATTCAGTGAAGAAAAACTACCCACAGTATAGGTCAGGTTGGGATCACAAGGGAGGATGGTGTGGCACTAAGAAACCAGCAAAAACAGATTTAGTTACCACCACTAAAGCTAAAGGAAGTAGCATCACTTGAACCTGTGAGAGCTGGAGCCCTTGACAAGGGGCCTCCTTAGTGGGATATGGTAATCCTGGAGGTGGCAGATGTTATCAGAAACAGGAAGCCAACATGGGAAATGTTCAGGGAAGGAATCCGGTGGCTTCTGTCCCTGGCCACACTCAGATCTCTTATTAGCATAATCCATTGACTAAACAAAAATGGGTGTCAGGTGGCAAGGACCACTGGTGATGTAGTATTCCTGAGACACAGAACAGTGCAGAGGGAGATGGAGACTAGATCTTGGGGTTCAAAGGGGCAAAAGAAGAACCAGCACATCTCAACTCTCCAGGGTTAATAGCATAGAAAATATCATATTTCCCAAAACAACCATCCCACAATGCCCTTCCATTTGTAGATTACAGTTATGAAACTTTTGGAAGTATACAACCATATATCCTTCTTTCCTTACCATGTCCCCATGAGAATTAGGACCCACCTTATTATGTTTTGGATAAATGTCCCCCAAAAGAACATGTAATCAAGGCTTGGTTCCCAGGCTATGGTGTTATTGGATGGCAGAAGAACTCTTAAGAGGTGGGGTCTAATGGAAGGTCTTCGGGTCACTGCCAGGATGACCTTGAAGGGAATAGGGAGATCCCATCACTTACTCTCACTCTTTTACTTCCTGGGCATGAGGTGACCAGTTTTGCTCTCCCATATGTTTCTATCATGATGTTCTGCTTCCTACAGGCTGAAAGCCACAGGGCCAAATGGTCATGGATGTTCCTCCTTATAAGTTGATTCACCTCTGGTATTTGTTATAGTAACAGAAAGCTAACACATACCTCATTTTACAGACTTAGAGGAAACAAGCTTAGAGAAATAAATCTGTAGTTCCCTCTACATCATCACACACCCAGGTATGCTGGTGCGTACTTATACTTTCATCACTCTGGGGGGGCTGAGTCAGGAAGATTACAAGTTCGAGGCCGGCATGGGCAACTTAATTCCACCAGTATCCAGCACACAGTTAAGGTGTATATACTCTGCTTCTCATTACCCCTCTTTTGGCCTTGGCTTTCTCCTGCCTTTTAGCAATTCTGCTTGAGGCATCATCATGCATCGTTGTTGGCCCTCCTCCAGGTTAATTCAGGCTCACCAGCTCCCTGTTTAACACCTCATCTCACCAGCTGCCTCTTTCTTACAATATCAACATGTGGTATTATAAGGCATTGCATTGTGCAATGTGGTAACAACTACCCATTGAAACATGTCTAGCATGACTCTAGAAATAAATTTTAATTTAATTTTAATAAATTTAAATTTAACACTGATCATTAGAGCTTAATCCCAACTACTACCACACCACCATTAAGGGCAGGCTCTGCTTAGTGGCTAGTTTTCAAAGAATAGCAGAAGAGAAAGGAAATTTACAGTGCAGTCACCTGGCAAATATTCCCCTGGCCAATTGACCAAGGCTAACAACACCAGTGATAAGCCAAATTGGAGTGTGTACCCTTGATATGTTGTGATGAAAATAGTACTTTATGTCTGTGGTCATCTGCCCCAAATTCATAGTCCCAGTCTGATCATGAGGAAAACATCACCCAGATCCCAATTGAGAGTCATTCTTCAAAACACGAATACCACTTCCCAAAACTGTTCAAGTCATGAAAAGCAAAGGAAGTCTGAGAAGTTAAAGCAGACCATGAGAGGCTAGAGAGAGATGATGAAATGCAGTGTGGTGTCTTGGGTTGGATCCTAGAACAGAATAAAAAGATATTAGTAGAAAATATAATGAAACCCAAATAAAGGCTGGAATTTAGCTAATAGTAGCATATCAATGTTGTTTTCTGAATTGTGACAAATGCTCGTGGTAACGTAATAGGAACCAATGGCATGATCTTTGCTGCTTTTCTGTAAATGTAGGCCTACCTAAAATGCTAATTAAAATAAAAATAAAAACAGTCAATTCAGTCATAAGAAAACTTTTCAATAGTTCTGGGACAACTTGTGTATGTTAACCTATTTTTTCTATGATAAATTTTATAAAACCTAAAATTCAGGTCAAGAATTTGCAATACTAATTTAGTCTGAAAGGAGACGTATGGTAGGTGCCACTCACAGGGTTTAGCCTCCCTGGGCACTGGACAAGGCAGAGAAGAATGGAGAATGCTGTGAGGGCAGAGTGGGGAGGATGATGTTAATAACCAGCACAACTCCTCTAGCAACCGAAAGCCTAACATACCCTGCTTTTCACACCCACTCAGCTTCACCTCTTTGCTTCATTTATCCTCCATCCTTGGAAAAGCCATTTTAGTGAGATTCCCTTAGCTGCTCCCACTGCCCATTGCATACAAACTCAGTCCTGACCATGCTCAGAGCTCCAGAGCCATCACAGATCCTCCTCTTCACTCTTTGAGAAAGAGAGATGATGTTCATGAAGAGATGGATATTTTCTGCCTTTCCACTGTATGCTTGTTTTTATCCTGCAAGGAGAATGGCTGATCTTTGAAGACAAAAAGCAGGTATTCCCAGTAGTTTCCACATCCCACTGCAATCTGAACTGATTGATGAGGATGATGACAATGATGATTAATGACCTCAGAAGTATGTTTTTGGTAGTTTTTTTCACCCCTACAGAATTCTGTTCTGTAATGTTCAGAATATTTTTCTTAAGTAGCCAAGTCACTGTTCTCCAAAATAAAGGAAGCTAAGTGGATCTCCTTTGTGAAGGGTAAGGGGAAGTTTGTGAATGCACAGCAGTGGCTTTCTGCTTGTGCTGCCCATATGGTCAGGCCTCCGCTGCTTATTTCCAGGGTGCATGTGCTGGGAATCAAATCATGGATTCTAGCCAGCCTCTAGGTCATTATGCAAATAGGAATCCTCTAATGCCCCCACAATCCCTTAGGAATCCCTCTAATTCATTAACTGAAGTTTTAAGAAACCACACACACACTTTCTTTTTCATAGTGTTAGGTGCTCTTAACGCTGCTCTATTTTGGAGTGGGGCTCTACTTTTAAGGCTATGGAACACATGATTTTATGACACCATGTAAGTACTCAATCTCCTTAAGCTCCTAAAATCATCACCTGCTCACAAGGTTGCCCAATGGGATATTTCCCTTTCCTATAGTTATATACTTGAGGTTACTTTACTGGTTGTATACAAGTTTACAATTATTTTTATATCTTTGAAGAATCAGATATTTTTATAATGATCCAGTGGACCACTTCTAACTCTTAGAGCAATTTTTATGTTAAAATTTATATTCCACCGTGTAGCTTTCATTTACTTAGCAATTGCTTGGTATATATTTTTATCCTGCTATTTTTTTGTTTTTTTAAAGACAGGATCTCACTGTGTTGCCTAGGTCTCAAACTTTGGATTTTCCTGCCTCAGACTCAGGATTAGCTGGAGTTACAGGCATGTGCCACTTCACTTGGCTTATCCTTTTACTTTCTACCTTTCTGCCTTCTGATGCCTTAGTGTGGCTCTTGTAATAGACACAGCTATGTTTTTAAAAATCCTATCTGAAAATTTCTCTTTTTCAGTAGTTTAGCTTAATATACTTATAGATGGTGATTAATAATATTTATCATAATTATGTCTGTGTTGCCACACTTTTGCATATTTATTTTGATTGGATACATAGATATTTCGTTCCTTTTCTTTTAAAGTCTGCATTTAGGGCAATTTTTAGGTGCATAGCACCCATGGGTGCTCTGCCCCTGCCCAGCCTCCTTGATTATCAGCATCCAAAGCCAGAGTCAAATGCTTGTTGTAACCAATGAACCTATATTGACACATCGACACATAGTTATCACCCAGAAGTCCATAGTTATATTTGGGATCACACTTGGTGTTGAACATCCTATGGGTTTGGACAAACTGATGATGTGCATCCCCTGTTACAGTATCATATAGAGTACTTCCCCTGCTCAGAAACTGTCCTATACTCCTCCTGTTCATCCCTATATGCAATCCCTGGAAGCCTCGGAATTTCCACTGTCTCCATAGCTTAGCCTTTTTCAGAATGTCATACAGTTGGAGTCACACAGAATGTAGGCTTTTCACTATGTAGATTTCTTTCACTTAGCAACATGTAAATATCCTCTACATCTTTTCATGGCTTGATAGCTTGTTTCTTTTTGCCCTGTATGTATTCATTTGACCACCGTATTTTTTAATTTGTCATTTGCCTGCTTTTTCTCTCATTCTTTTTCATTTCTTGTCATTTTTTGGTTGTTTGGTCCTTTATTTCCGTATTTTTTTTAAATTTGGACTTAACAGACTCTAATTCCTTTCTTGTGGTGATTGCTCCTGAAATTTACTATCATGTATTTAACTCTCAAATTCAAAAATTAAACATTTTAACTTCCTTCTAGAGTTCGGTAAACTATACCTCAGTAGTCAAATCCGTCCAATGCCTGTCTTTACAAATAAAGTTTCAGTGGAGCAGAGCTGTATTTTTTTGTTTATATATTATTTATGGTTGCTTTTGTGCTATAATAACAGAGTGGAGAAGTCATAACAAAGACAGTATGCCCAGCGAAACTAAGAATATTTATGATCTGACCTGTTATGGTCTAAACATAAAGTGCCCCCCAGATGTTTATGTACTGAGGGATTGATCCCCACCTCCCCCCCACAGTACAGCAATATCCAGAAGTAGGGCTTAGAGAGGTGACTGGATCACCAATCACTAACCTAACCAACAGATTAGAGCTGAATAGGGCTATGGAAGGTGGACCCAGTTGGAAGAAGCAGGCCACTGGAGTCCAACTTTGAAGGGCATATTTTGTCTTCAACCCTTTCCTCTCGCCGTCTTTCTTTGCTTTCTGGCTGCCAAAAAGTGAGCAGCTTCCCTCTACCACATCCTTCTGCCATGATGTTCTCCTTCATCACATGGCCCAAAGTAATGTGGCCAGTTAACCACAAGCCAAATAAATCTTTCCTCCTTTTAAATTGTTTACATTTATTATTTATAATTATTTTTTATATTATAACTATACTATTACTCTGAAAGATCTTAGATTTTGAACCTGACCTCCCCTCTCTTCATTTACACATGAGTTCTGTGATTATGGTCTTATTTTTGAATTTTTTGTTTGTAGTTGTAGGAATTTAACCAAGGGCCTCACGTGTGGTAAGCACATGCTCTACCATGAAACTATATCCTCAGTCTTCATTTTTCTTAACTCCATAATTTTGATGTTAGTATTCCTTTTTTCCCCAAATACTGTTTACTCACATGGACAGACATTTTTGTTATTTTATTGTTCACCATTTTGTTTGCATCTCAGATCATCCTTCTGGCACTGTTTTTCTTCTTCCTGAAGCTGTTTCTTTAGTGGAGCTCTTTTGGTGGTAAATCCTTCTGTCTTCATGTATACATAAATATCTTCATTTTACCCTCTTTCTTAAGTGTGATTTTTCTGAGTATTTAATTCTGAGCTGACAGTCATTTTCTCTCAACAGCTGGAAAATAGACTCCACTATCTTCTGATTCAGATTGTTATTGAAAGCAACTGTTAGTCTAATTGTCATTATTTTAAGGGTGATCCATCTTCTCTCTCTGGCCCCTTTAAAGGTATCTGGGCAGATGATGTTCTGCAATTGAATTATGACATGTTTCAACATAAATTCTGCCTTTTTAAATGTTCTCTTTGGTATGCATTATTGTGTTTTTATCACTCTTAAAAGATTCAAGTCATTATCTCTTCAAATATTACTTTAGCCCTCTCTCTCTCTCTCTCTCTCTCTCTCTCTCTCTCCTTCTCAAACTCCAATTAGATTTAGATTTGGCCATCTGCGTAATTCTAATCTTCCTTTCAACTGCATTAATCTACTATTTAACCAGTCCATTTGAGATTATTTAAATAATTGTATTTTTATTTATAGAAGCTCCATTTAAAAATCATCCTGAATTAATGGCAAAAGAAATTGTAAAACCTGCATAAATACATGGAAATTAAATAACAGCCTTTTGAACAACCAGTGGGCTACAGATAAAATTAAAGAAGAAATAAAGCAATACCTACAACTCAATGAAAATATAGAAACAACATACGGTAATCTGTGGGATGCAATGAAAGTGGTCTTAAGAGGGAGGAAATACAGATCGATCCCGGAGGCTGGGTGCCTGCCCAGCCCCCTTAGCTCACTAGACTAGGTTCCAGAGGTTCCGCGGGGTTGAGTAGACTGTGACCAGTAAACTTCACTCAACCAGGGGAGCCAGACCCACCAAAGTGGGAGGAAGCCGGCACCGCACCATGAGGTGAGTTGCAGCTCATCAGGGCAGGCCAGGAAAAGTTTGGGACCATCAATCCAGACAGATTGGTGCCGACCAGCCTTCGTAGGACACTGGATTAAGCTCCAGAGGTTCCACGGGCTTGAGTGGACTGTACCCAGCGACCTTCATTCAACCAGGGGAACCAGGCCTGCCAAAGGGGGAGCCAAGCCAGCACCACGCCATGAGGGAAAGCTTTGGAAAATCGCTAGAAACATGGAAATATAGGAAAATGACAAAATGAAAGACCAAAATGCAATTTCAAACCTCCAGACTATCCCAAGAAAAACTAGGAGCCATGTACATAGAAGAAAATACTACACATACACCTGAAATGCATGAAATGATATCAACTGAAATAAAGCAACAAGTATGGGAAGCTATGAGGGAACTCAAATCAGAAATATTCTCCCAGGTAAAAGAAGAAATGATAAAAGTAGTGAAAGAAATACTGAATGCATCCAATGAACACACATTTAAAAAATTAGAGGAACAAAGCAAAATGATAGAATCCCTGAATGAACAGTTTAAGAGACAAACAGAATGCGTTAAGCAGATTTAAAGAGATATACAGGATTTCAAAAACTCTAATGAACGTTGCAAAAAATGTCTCAACGAAAGTGAAGATAGAATCTCAGACCCCAAAGATAAGATTGCAGCTAGTGAACAGGAAAGGAAAGATCTTCTAACAATAACAAGGAATCAGGAAATAACAATTCAACATCTGCAGGATAATGCAAAGAAAAATAATATAAGATTTATAGGGATAAAAGAAAAAGAAGGGGAAAACACAAATGATATCAAGAGGCTATTTACAGAAATAACAGCTGAAAACTTCCCAAACATGAATATGGAAACTGACATATGGATTAGTGAAGCATATAGAACTCCAAATAGCCATATCCAAAACAAACCTACACCCAGACATATAATAATCACCATCCCAGAAATCCAACATAAGAACAGAATATTAAAAGCTGTTAGAGATAAAAGAAAGGTCACCTATAAAGGAAAACAAAGCAGAATCAAAGCAGACTTCCCAACAAAAACAATGAAGTCAAAAAGAGCATGGAGTGAAGTGTTTCATATCCTAAAGGAAAATGACTTCCAACTCAGAATGATGTGCCCTTCAAAACTGTCCTTCAAAATGGATGGAGAAATAAGATACTTCCATGACAAAGAACAGCTGAAGAACTTCATGATCACCAAACCAAACCTACAAAGAATACTGAAGGACATTCTAGATACACATATGAAAAAACCACTAAGCAAGACAGACAATTAAACAGAATGGAAAGCTAATATACAACATCAGAAAGATAACAGGTCAAAAATAAACCAATATATGACAGTTATAACCATTAATGTAAATGACCTCAATTCACCAATTAAAAGAAACAGACTGGCAGAATGGATCAAGAAACAAAATCCAACCATATTCTGTCTACAAGAAACCCATCTAACCCAAAAGGAAACTCATAGATTGAAAGTCAAAGGATGGAAAACAATACTTCATGCAACAGGAACTCAAAAAAAGTGGGAGTAGCTATTCTGTTTGCAGACCATGTGAACTTCAAACCAAAAATGGTCCAAACAGACAAAGAAGGTCACTACATACTAGTTAGGGGAAAACAGCAAGAGGAAGAGATAACAATCTTAAATATATATGCACCAAACTCAAGAGCACTCAACTACACAAAGCAAGTATTAACAGAAATGAAAAATCAAATAAGCTATAACACAATTATAACAGGAGATCATAACATACCATTGACACAAAGGCATAGATCAACTAGACAGAAAATCAGCAAAGAAATAACAGAACTGAATCACACCTGTGAACAAATGGATTTGATAGACATATACAGAGTGTTCCATCTAACATCATCAGGATATACATTCTTCTCAGAAGTATATGGGACATTCGCTAAAATAGACCATATACTAACCCACAGAACATATTTAAGTAAATGCAAAAGAATTGAAATTATCCCATGCATGTTATCTGATCATAGCGCCATGAAACCGGAAATTAATGATAAAAGTAACTGCAAAAACCACACAAACATGTGGAAATTAAATAATACACTCTTGAGCAAGCAGTGGGTCATAGAGGAAATTAAAGAAGAAATTAAACAATATCTACAAGCAAACAAAAATACAAATACAACTTACAGGAACCTGTGGGATGCAATGAAAGTGGTCCTCAGAGAAAAATTTATTGCACTGAGTTCCCACATTAGGAAAATAGAACAAACACAAATAAGCAACTTGATATTACACATGAAACATCTACAAAAAGAAGAGCAAGCCAAGCCCAAAGCCAAAGGAAGGGAGGAAATTATGAGGATCAGAGCAGAAATTAATTCAATAGAGACTAAGAAAACAATTCAAAGAATCAATGAATCAAAGAGTTGGTTCTTTGAAAGAATAAATAAAATTGACAAGCCCCTACCCAACCTAATTAAAAAAGGAAAGAAAATACTGAAATTCATGCAATACAGAATGAAAAATGAGAAATCACTACTGACTCTGTGGAAATACAAAAGCTCATCAACAACTATTTTGAAAACCTCTACTCTCATGGGTTCAGTAACACAGAAGAAATGGACAGATTCCTAGAAACATACAAACCACAAAAGCTGGATCAAGAAGATGTAAAACTGCTGAATAACCCAGTTTCTATTAATGAAATTGAAAATGTAATCAAGTCCATACCAACAAAGAAGAGCCCAGGCCCACAAGGATTCACTGCAGAATTCTACAACAAATACAAAGAAGAGTTAATGCCAACACTCTTAAATTCTTCAATGAAATTGAAAGGGAAGCAATTCTCCCTAAGTCATTCCTAGAAGCAAATATCACTCTAGTACCAAAACCTGAGAAAGACCCAACTAAAACAGAGAACTACAGGCCAATCTCCCTAATGAACATAGATGCAAAAATTCTCAATAAAATGTTGGCCAACAGGATGCAGCAAATCATCAAGAAGATTATACACCATGACCAACTGGGATTCATCCCAGGCATGCAGGGATGGTTCAACATATGTAAATCAATAAATGGAATCTACCATATCAATACAGCCAAAAGCAAGAATCACATGATCATTTCTATAGATGCAGAAAAAGCTTTTGATAAGATCCAACACCCATTCATGATAAGAACCTTACAGAGAATTGGAATAGATGGTTTTTACCTCAATATGATAAAAGCCATCTACGACAAACTAACAGCCAGTGTCATATTAAATGGCCCAAAACTGAAAGCCTTTACCTTGAAATCAGGCACAAGACAAGGATATCCCTTATCACCGCTCTTATTCAATATAGTACTGGTAATACTACCCAGAGCAATTAGACAAGAGAGGGAAATAAAAGGAGTAAAGACAGGAAATGAAGAAGTTAAATTATCATTATTGGCAGATGACATGATACTTTACATAGAAAACCCCCAAACCTCCATTGAAAGTCTCCTAGATATAATAAATAAATTCAGCAAAACAGCTGGATACAAAGTCAATACTTGAAAATCAATAGCATTCTTATACAAGAACACCAAAATCACCGAGAGAGAAATAAGAGAAGCCACACCCTTCACACTAGCATCCAAAAAATTAAATACCTAGGAATTAATCTAATGAAAGATGTAAAAGAGTTGTACAGGGGAAATTATAATACCCTGGAAAAAGAAATTGAAGAGAACCTCAGAAAATGGAAAGACATCCCTTGTTGATGGATAGGAAGAATAAATATTGTAAAAATGGCCATTCTCCCAAAATTGTTATACACATTCAATGCAATCTCAATGAAAGTACCACTAGCATACCTCATAGATCTAGAGAAATTACTCCTAAAATTAATCTGGAACCAGAAAAGACTTAGAATAGCAACGGCAATTCTAAGCAGCAAAGCCAAGGCAGGCAACATCACAATCCCTGACTTGAAGTTATACTACAAAGCTACTGTAATAAAATCAACATGGTATTGGAATAAAAACAAACCTGAAGATCAATGGAATAGATTAGAAGATACAACTAAAAACACACTCAACCACCTTATCTTTGATAAAGAAGCCAAGCATGTTCACCGGAAGAATGACAGTCTCTTTAATAAATGGTGCTGAAAAAATTGACTATCCATATGCTGAAAACTAAAATTAGACACATGCTTATTACCATGTACTAAACTAAAATCCAAATGGATCAAAGATCTAAATATTAAAACAGAAACACTAAACCTGTTGCAAGACAAGGTAGGTAAATATCCTGAAGCCATAGGGGTAGGTAAAGAATTCATGAACAAGAACCAACCTGCATGGGAAATACTTCCCACAATCAATAACTGGGATCACGTCTTATTAAAGAGTTTCTGCATGTCCAAAGAAATCTCCAGCAGAGTGAAAAGAAAACCTACAAACTGGGAAAAAAATCTTAGCGAACTGTCCCTCAGACAAAGGACTTCTGTCTAGAACTTATAAAGAATTTTAAAAAATCAGACCCCCGAAATCCAAAGACCCAATCCAAAAACAGGCATCCGAGATGAACACACAGTTGTCAGATGAAGAAATATGAATGGCAAATAAATACATGAAAAAAATGTTCACCATCAGTGGTCATGAGAGAAATGCAAATTAAATCCACACTGAGATGCCATCTCACTCCAGAAAGAATGGCCAGGATCAACAAAACTACCAACAACAAATGAAGGAGAGGCTGTAGGGAAAAAGGAACTCTTCTGCACTGTTGGTGGGAGTGTAGACTGGTGCAACCACTGTGGAGGTCAATCTGAAGATTCATCAAAAAGCTGGGGATTGAGGTCCCATTTGACCCAGCTATTCCACTCTTAGGCATATTCCCAGAAGATCTGAAAACATCTTACCACAGTGATATAGGTGCACCCATGTTTATAGCAGCACAATTTGTAATAGCCAGATCTTGCAAACAACCTAAGTGCCCATCAACTGAGGAATGGATAAAAAAAATTGTTGTAATTTTATACAATGGAGTACTACTCAGCAATAAAGAATGATCACATTGAGAAATTTATAAATAAATGGATGCAACTTAAATCCATACTCACAAGTGAAATAAATCAAACTCAAATGTATAAATACAGTATGGTCTCCCTAGTGTAAGAAATGATAAGAGTATATAAGATTTTATTGTAATCATTGTTCATCATTATACTGCTTTGATGTCTTATGTTTTCAAACATTGTTTGGAATGGTTTTATTCTGTTTTGTTTGATCTTAATATATGTGATCATGTGAATAGTTACTTTGAAGACAAGACAATATGGCAGCCATTGTTGATTTAATATCATCTTGCTCTGAAGTCCTACCATGCTTTTGTTTTTCTATTATCATTGGTTCTATCAACTTGTGTCTTATTGGGTTTTAGTATGTGTGATAGTAAAAACAAAATTTTTATGGAAAATGAGATAATATAGCAGCCAATGTTCATCTTCGGTTATTTGGTTCAGAATGCCTTGCAATACTTCCATTCTCTTGAGTTGTTTTATTCCACTTTGTTATGTTTGACATTATTGTGTGTAAAGTTAAGCTCAACTATTTCAAAGGAAGAGATATTATGATAGCCACTGTTAATATCCAATTGTCTTGTTGTAAAGTGCTGTATTGCTTACATTGTTCTGCTCTGATCTGCTTAGATCTGTCCTCTTTTGCTTTATTCTCTTTAAAATAAAAAAGGGAAATATATAGCAATAAATTGTCGTATCAAGAAAACAGAATGAGCACAAATAAACAACCTAATGCTCCAACTCAAGCTTCTAGAAAACGAAGAGCAAGCTAAACCCATAGCTCATGGAAGAGAGGAAATTGTAAAGATTAGAGCAGAAATCATTTCAATTGAAACTAAGAAAACAATACAAAGAATTAATGAATCAAAAAGCTGGTTTTTTGAGAGATAAACAAAATTGACAAACCCCTAGGTAACTTATCAAGAGAAAGAAAGTTTTAAAAAACACAAATTCATGCAATAAGAACTGAAAAGGGAGAAATTACTACAGATTCCATGGAAATTCAAAAGATCATGAATACCTACTTTGAAAATCTCTACTCACATAGAGTGGAAAACACAGAGGAAATGGACAGATTTCTAGAAACATATGAACTACCAAAGCTCAACCAAGAAGATATAGCAACTTTGAACAACCCAATATCAGCTATTGAGATTGAAAATGTAATTCAAAACTTACCAACAAAGAAAAGCCTAGGTACGGATGGACTCACAGCTGAATTCTACAAGAAATTTAGAGAAGATTTGATGCCAATAATCCATAAACTCTTCAATGTAATTGAGAAAAAAACAATCCTCCCTAAATCATTCCTGGAGGCAAGTATTACTCTGATACCAAAACTAGAGAAAGATCCAACCAAAAAAGAGAACTATAGGCCAATCTCACTAATGAACATTGATGCAAAGATTCTCAGCAAAATACTGGCAAATAGCATGCAGCAAAACATCAAGAAGATTAAACATCATGACCAGGTGGGGTTCATTCCAGGAATGCAGGGATGGTTTAACATACGCAAATCAATAAATGTAATACACCACATCAACAGAGCCAAAAACAAAAACCACATGGTCATCTCAATAGATGCAGAAAAAGCTTTCAACAAAGTCCAACACATGTTCATGATAAAAACCCTTCAGAAACTTGGAATACACAGTGTCTACCTCAACCTTATAAAGGCCATCTATGACAAACCAACAGCCAACATTATACTAAATGGACAAAAACTGAAAGCTTAAACTTTAAAATCAAGAACAAGACAAGCATGTTCACTATCACCACTCCTTTTCAATATAGTTCTGGAAACACTAGCCAGGGCAATTAGACAAGAGAGAGAAATAAAAGGAATAAAGACAGGAAAGGAAGAAGTTAAATTATTACTATTTGCAGATGACATGATACCCTATATAGAAGACCCAAAAATCTCCATTAAAAGACTACTAGAGGTAATAAACATATTCAGCAGTGCAGCTGGATACAAAGTCAGTGCTCAAAAATCAATAGCATTCCTGTACACAAACAAAAACTCACTGAGACAGAAATTATGAAACTATCACCCTTTACAATAATATGTAAAAAAATGGAATACTTAGGAATCAACCTAACTAAAAATGTAAAAGACCTATATGCTGAAAATTATACTACACTGAAAAAGGAGATGGAAGAGGATATTAGAAAAGGGAAGGACATTACTTGCTCTTGGTTAAGAAGAACCAACATTGTGAAAATGGCCATACTCCCAAAACTGTTCTACAGATTTAATGCAATCCCAATCAAAATACCATTGACATACCTCACAGATCTAGAGAAAACACTACTAAAATTCATTTGGAAACAGAAGAAACCTAGAATAGCAAAGGCAATTCTAGGCAACAAAAGCAAGGCAGGAGGCATCTCAGTTCCTGACTTGAAGCAGTACTATAAAGCCACAGTGATAAAATCAGCTTGGTACTGGCAAAGAAATAGACCTGAGGATCAATGGAACAGATTAGAAGATGCAAGTACAACTACAAAGACACTCAGCCACCAGATATTTGACAAAGGGGCTAAATATGTCCACTAGAAGAAGGATAGTCTCTTTAATAAATGGTGTTGGAAAAAGTGGCTTTCTACCTGCCAAAGACTGAAACTAGATCCAAGCCTATCACCATGCACAAAACTAAAGTCTAAATGGATCAAAGACCTCAGTATTAAAACAGAAACTCTAATCTACTGGAAGACAAAGTAGGTAGATTTCTTGGAGACATAGGGGTAGGCAGAGAATTCATGAAAACAACGCAAACTGCACGGGAAACACTTCAAAGAATCAACAAATGGGATCTCATATTATTGAAATGTCTCTGCACTTCAAAGGAAATCACCAACAGAGTGAAAAGAAAACTCACAGAGTGGGAAAGAATTTTAGCCAGCAACCCCTCCAGAACATATAAAGTATTTAAAAATATTAAACACTCCAAATTCAAAGACCCTCTCCAAAAATGGGTATCTGAGATGAACATACAGTTCTCAGAGAAAGATATATAAATGGCAAATAAATACATGAAGAAATATTCACCATCACTACTCATTTGAGAAATGCAAATTAAAACAACATTGAGATTCTACCTCACTCCGGAAAGAATAGCTGCCATCAAGAAATCAACTGACAACAAATGTTGGCAAGGCTGCGGGGAAAAAGGAACACTGCTCCACCGTTGGTGGGAATGTAGACTGGTGAAACCATTATGGAAATCCATATGGAGAATTCTCAGAAGACCAGGATTGGAAGCCCCATTCAATCCAGCTATCCCCCTCCTGGGCATTTTCCCCAAAGAACTGAAAAGTTCATATCACAGTGATATATGTTCATAGCTGCACAATTTGTGATAGCTAAATGCTGGAAACAACCAAGATGCCCATCAACTCCAGAGTGGATGAAAAAGAAGTGGCATTTTTATACACTGGAATATTACTCAGCTATAAAAAAGGATGATCTTGAGGCCTTCATAGGCAAATGGAGACAACTTGAGACTATCCTCATTAGTGAAATAAATAAGAATCATATTTATAAATATCATATTGTGTCTCTAGTGTAAAAAGTAATTAAGAACTACAAGAGTAATAAACCCAAAATGTGTAATTGGTATTGTAAAAAAGAGAGGAAAAGAAAGTGCTCTAAGGGATATAACTGCATGTATGTTTGAGTGTGTAAAATAGATGACCATATTGCTGAATCTTTGTTGGATGTTTGAGCAGAACTCTTTGTAGTCTGACTGTTTGAATATTTACTATATACCCTTTAACTTTGTAACGTGAACAACTACATCCAGGATGACTGTATATAATTTATATATTACTGATTTCTTAGTGGGGTTTTTTTCTCATTCTCCTTTTTTTTCTTTCTTTTAGAATTCTGTATTGTTGCTACCCTTTTTTCTGTTTTGCTTTTTTTTCTTCTCTTTAAATAAAATTTTAAAAATGTATAATAGCTATTGTAAAAAATGAGGAAATAGGAAGTGCTATAAAAGATATCGCAGCATGTATGTTTAGGTGTGTGGGATTTATGACCATATTTCTAGGTTCTTGGATTGTTGAACAGATCTGTTTGCACTCTCACTGCTTGAGTGTCCACTTTGTGTGCTTTAATTCTGTAACTTGAATAACTATTTCTAAAAGAACAATATGTAATATATCAACTAGTGATTTGTTACTGTTTATCTTCTTTTTCTTGAAATTCTGTAATATTTCTACCTTTTTCCCATTTTTTTCTCTTAAAAAAAAAAGAAGTTTATTTCTCTGGTACTTTTAACTCTTTTTCCAAACTCTAGGGCATGGCATCTGCATCTCATTTCTACTTGCCTCTTGGCATCAAAAGGATGTCTTTAGCATTCCTCATAGCTCAAAGCTTGATCATGCATTTCCAAATCAGGGCAACAGCTGGTGATTTTCAAATTTGTATGTGTAAATCTTCACACTCTAACATCGTGTCTTAGTTCATTTTAATAGAATACCATAGGGTAATTTTTTTAACGTATTTGACTCACAGCTCTGAAGGCTAGGAAGTATGAGATCAACGGGCCATATCTGATGAGGGCCTTCTTCTTGTTCCATGATAACATGAATGAAAATGCCACATGAATGAAAGAGCAAAAGTGAGAGCAAGTGAGTGAGCGACCGAGCGAGAAACTCAAATCCCCTTTTATAATGAACCAATGCCCAGGATAACTAACACCCATTAAGATGATTAATCCAATCATTAGGTCAGTGCTCCCCTGACCCAAACACATATTCTTAGGCCACATTTTCCAACACCACTGCATTGAAGATTCACTTTGAAACACAATGAACTTTGGGAAAACACATTCAAATCACAGCATACAGTAATTGGCATACAAAAGCTATTGTATGCTTATCTAAAAAAAAAATCTTGACCTGAGTTCAAGGAGCATTGAATTTGGTTCTAGGAAAGCATTAATATCACTGGGGTTTTATATTCAGATTTCTTCAAAGAAATCAGTGAAAGGTTCATATAATTGCTGACCAGTGGACTTATTTAGCAGACAATTACTAGCCCAAAGTTGGAAATATGATGGAGACTTTAAAATTTCAATTACCTCAATACATGCCTTCCAATCTCTTCTGCCTGTCTTTCATGGAACATTTCAACCAAGACTTCTGAAACTCATGTTTAGTTTCATGTTCTCATTTAAAATAGAGTCCAGTACAATAAGATTATCACAATCTGCTGAAAACCCTTAGTAGATCGTTTACTTCATGCTATTTTTTAAGATAAAGGTAAGTTTCTCTAGAAAACCAAGGACATATAGCAAAGCTGACACCCAACAAATATTTAGGTAACATGAAACAGGGAAAATTAAGAGCTGGGGGCCAGATGTCCTAAAGATTTTTTAAGGAAAAACCTCTTTGACATGAAATGTCTGTTGGTTTCCTGCCCAGCATTTTTCTCATTGGAGTTGCTATTGCACAAGATTGCAACAATAGCTTGATCTTGTCTTGATCTCAGTTATTTTTGGCCTAAATAGATTGGGATTATTTTCAATAACTGCACTAGAAGCGGCTCTGTTAAGTCTCTTCTTTGTTTCAGGCCCCAGATCTTGACTGAAAATGGTACAATGGCCTCATTAGGGATTATAAAAGTCTCATGCCAGGACTCCTTGGGACGTCACAATAGAAAGATACCAAGGCTGTTTAGGAGGACGAAATGAGAATAAGTGGCCACCAATGGGTCAATTAAACATCCTGGAACAAGCAAGTGTCTGAACTTCACCATTTGGGGTCTGCTTCTTGCAATTGCTGTCACTGACTCACCCCCACAAAGCACCATGCCTTGGGTCATCGGACTTGATGCTTCATTTAAGCCATGCTGGGAGATGAGTACCACTGCTAGGTTCCCTTAAAGGAAAATATTAAATTGAAACCAAGCCCACTGCCAGCGTTTCTCAGAATAAAGGAACATGCTAAGTGAGACAATTGTAAAGTCTCATCTCTTCCATTCTGCTTTCTGCCAGAATATTTTATTAACTAAGCAACATCCATAGCCTTGTCAGGATTCCATATTACAGTTCACAGACTTAATTGAGACCATATAAAGAGAATGGCAAGCATGGCCTAAATTTCCCAAGGGCTTGGGATTATTGAAAAGAGCGCCACATAGTGTAGGCTACATTTGAGTGGGCTGTGTAAAAAAGATAGGACTGAAATGCAAGATCTACTGCAGTCTAGGGGATCTTGGTATGTCTGGCTTTTCTTTATACATTAGAGTTTTTTAAACCAAGAATCTCAAGCCAGAGAAAAATCATTAAGATGATCCTTTCAGCTTCCTTAATAAAATGAGTCAGATCCTGAGTAGTACAACAACTAGATATGAGACTAAAGATGGAATAACTGAGTTGTGGCCGATACATGCCTGTTTGTTTGTATTCAACAGCTAGAATTTTATTTTTATTTTTTTGTGGATAGTGGTAGCCACAGAAAACATCTGAGTGAGTGAGGACCAGCTACTCATCTGCAACCTCAGGACAGCATGAAAGGTTCATTCGAAAGTAAGCACAACAATGCAGCAGAGATAGGATTATGTTATTATTATAGCCAGCATCAGGCAACAAGAAATCCTCCTAAGCCAGTTGCTGGGCAAGGACCCAGTTAGGGTTCGATGCTTGGAAGCTGTCCCTAACGGAATATCTCTAGGGTTTATCACTGGGCTCTTAGAGCTGGTTCATGAAAGAGGAGGAAATATTATTAAAATATTTAAGATGATCCACATATCTTGAATTTGTGTGCCTTCATCAGTGAGAGCTCATTTGAACACTCATGATGCTAATTAACCAATCATTTATTTCACTAATAAAATTCCTTTCCGACATTTGCTAGGCTCATTAGCAAAACCTAGGCAATCTAGAGAGCAGCAATGGGTATAGTAACAGCCTCTGGAGGGTAGCTTCCCTGATTAAAATGCACATAGATCAGCCCCCGTGTGTGCACTCTTGATTGGCATCTGGCTCACTCCTTAGCCTAGATTTGACACAGGTAATGTCACTCTGTAATAGGTGAGGAATTTTAAAGTAAATTTCAGATATTATGACAAACTGCTTAGTGAAGAAAGAAGAATTCAAACTCAGGTCTTTTGACTTACAGAATCTTTTCCAAAGGCCCACTTGCCTCTCTTCTAATGAAAAAAAATAAAAAATTTGCTAAATGTGTGTTGGGGTTTTGCAAGCAAAGGGAAATTAAAAGGACACACACAATAAGACTCAGCAAAATAGTCGCTGCCTGGTCAGTGTAAGCAAGCAGCCTTTATTGAGAGAAAGAACAAAGAAACTCAAATTGTGCATGCTTAGATGATATAACTTGTTTGCTTCTTGTCCTTACATAACCTCATTTTTTACCTTGGGGGTGTTGAATAATTCAAGGCCTGAACTTTCTCCCAAAACACTGTCAACTGGGTGTGTCTGGGACAAAATGGAGTCAGTGTGGCCTCTCTACAAATGTGTAATAAAGAAGATGATAAATCATGGCTTCTTGAGAAATTGAGATGCTCTGAAACTGGTTCACAGGAATACAAACCAATGTGTCCTATGACTTCTACAAAGGGGTATGTTTCAGAATTAAATGAGAACCTACCTTCCCATAGTCATCAGCATGTACAGAGGGTGAGTTTTCAGTAGTATGGCACAATAGACTCTATGGAAAACTCTATTTCATCCACAAGATAAAGCTGCCTCTGGCTTATTTTAGAGTGGACCTGTGGGTGTGGTAAGATAGACTCATAATAGACACTGAAAATATACTTGTCAAGTGACATTGTGCTGAAATCCAGACTGGTTCCCTTGAGAGACTAGGTAGGGAAATTTTAGAAATGTCTGTGGGGCACTGATTTAGGTTTAAATTATTTATTTAGAATCCTATCCTCCTCTAAGATTTTGGGTAATCACCTTGTGTAACCAGTGATTGTTTCCATTAGGTTTCATATTAGATCACTTGAGAATCTTGTAAACCATGCAAGAGTGACAAAAATCAATCTCTAGGGCCAGGGTCCAAGCATCAGTATTTTTAAGAAAAAATTTTGTAAAGTTCTCAGATGATTTGAATATGCAGCCAGGGCTGAGATCAAATTATCTGATCTACACACTTCTCCATCTGCCATGTGAAAGCCATGGGAGTGTCTTCCTGGAATTCAGATTCTGAGTCAGTAGATCTGAGGTGGAACCCCACAGATAGCATCTCTAATGGGCTCTCAGGGTAGGCTGCTACTGGACCAGGATTCAGTCTCCACCCAAAGGGTTGCAGAACAAAAACACTACAATGTGATCTGAGATGGCCCAAAACTATCTAACTCAACCCCTTAACTTATCATTCAGGAGAATGTGAAGAATATAACTTTAATGTGAATATGAAACAAATGAAATGGTCAATCATCTAAACATGTCATAAAAATAGAGATTTGTATTCTTATAGACTTGCCTTAAATGTTCAGGATATTTGTCAATGCCTAAAAATAGCTTATCTCTAGTTACAAAGTTCTCACCATCTAATGGGTTCAAAATTTTAAAAAGAGCCGTCTCCCCATTCCCTAGTTATTAACCCCATTTATGTTTATTGGTTGTCTTGAATCGCACTCCCTGTGTAGTTAGGCAGCCAGAGTATGATACCTGTATTTGCTGTTCTCTTCCTAGCTCTCACTTAAACCAATGAATTGCATGATGCAGTGAAGCTGTGGAGGAAGTTGCATCAAAAACAGCCAAGTGGCTGCAAATAGCAACAACAGCTGGAAAGGAAAGGGCAATCTTTAAATGCAAACAAAGGAGTAGGCTGGAGCTCATTCAGTGGCCTTTTTCCTACACCTGCAGAAGCAGATACTGACTGATATCAACCACAGCAGTCTGACTCTGAAGGATGAACTGGAGAATTCTGCAAACTCAAAAAGAAAAGAAAGCACAAGCCACTAACCTACAGAGTCCAAGATGCCTGTGAATTATGTTATCAGCTGCACAGCAGGACTGCAGAAAGCACTAACTATGAACAATATATAAATTACAGGGGTCAGTCAATGAGCAGATCAAGTGCAATTAAAATGCAAAAGACTTCTTTTTACCTGACTCAGAAAAAAAATATTTTTGCAAGCTTTCTGGTTCATACAAGAGTGCCTCAAATTGTCCAGAAGAGCATAAATTGGGGTGGAAGGACCTGATTACTGGACTCAAAAAGGCTAACATGCAATTTGTGTTCTCTTTATGTAGATTAAATGCATTGACTGCAGCTTGTACCGCTTAGATACGCAGCAGGGAGTCAAAAGCTTGGGTATCAGTCAACCACAGCCAGCAGCTAAACCAGAGGGCCAAATCTGTTATTGTGCCTTAGATGAGACATTTAATCTAATCTAATGGAAGCAACCCCCCCTGGACAAATAAAAGGGCATTACCAGCAGAAATGGTAGCTGTAATGTTAAGAAAAAGCTCCAAATATTTTTGTGATAACATAATTAATGACTTCTCTAGCCTCCTGCTTGGTCCTTTAAAACCCTGTCTTGCAGCTCATAGTCACTTGTCTCATACCCTGGTGGAGAACCTCTGGATATAAATAACAAGAGGCAGCAGTCTGCTTTCTTGTCCTCTTAGGAAACCATGTGTCCTAAGTGTACTACAATCTGGAAAATGTGGATTTCTCTTCAAAGCCATATATGCATCTTCGAGTAGAAAAGGATTATTGCATTCCAGTAAATCTAATCCCATTAGAGCAAACAGGGAGGAAGAAGAAAGAAGACTGTGAAATGTAAGGTTTAGTGCTCCAGGGACCAGTGCTGTAGACATGTTAGACAGTATGAATTGGAGACTAGACCAGAATCACAGAATATTAAAAACTAGAGTTAATCTTGAGAATCATGAAATCCATCCTTCTTAATTCAGGAATTGATTCTCCAATGTTCCTGTCAGTTTCAGAAACTACTTCTAGAAAAAGAAAACTCTTTCAAGATGCAACCCTCTTAGAATGTATTCCCTTTGATTCCCAAGACACCACACAAATAATCTTTTAGTTAAGTGCTTCTCTGACTTTGAAGTACACACCAATACCCTGGGTGCTTGTTAAAATGCAGATTCATATTTAATATGTGTGAATAAAAAAATCTTTGGTGGTCTGACCAACCCTAAATCAAGCCAAAATTTGTTAGCTTAATTGTATCTGATGTCAAAAACATCAAGATTTTTATATTTATCCTGACATGGTCCTTTCTCCTTCTTGGTCATACGCTTAGCCCTAATAAACTACCTTTCACATGGTTTATGACTCCTAGAAAAGCAAATGTATAAAGGGCAATTTCCTACACAATGAACTGTCTGTTATTGCAAACAGATCTCTAAATAACAGGCATGAAACCTCTTTTGCCAAATTTATTAGTTATCTATTACTGCTAACAAATCACCCTAAAGCTTGGTGACTTAAACAACAAGCATTTAGTGTTATCCAAAACTGAGGATGAGGAAATTCAAGAGCAGATTGGCCAACTGGTTCTGGTTTGAGACTGCTCATAATAGTACAGTTAAATGTAAGCCTGACTGAAACTGGGAAGTCTGCTTCCAAAGTAGCCCATTTACATGGTCAGCAAATTTGTTGTGACTGTTGATGAGAAACTTCAGACCTTTCCGTATGAGTGTCTTCGTGAGGATGCTTGAAATGTCCTCATGGCATGATGACTGGCTTCTCCTGAGCAAGTGATGTAAGAGGCCAAGGTAGAGGTTGTGACACTCTTTATGACCAGCCTTCTACAGTCATACAGTGAAACACTTCTACTATATTTTAATGGTCACCCGGACCAGCCACAAATTCAGTATAGGAGAAGACCAGAGAGGATGCAAATACCCAAAACTAAGGATCACTGTGGGCCATCTTAGAGGCCAGCAACCACATGAAATTAACCAAGGTTCCCCATTTCAACTGCAAAACGTGTTGCCTGAGGTCTGCGATGCACTGAATACTCAGGACCACACTAATGCACCTGTGCTTCTCTTCTCTTGGGCTGAGTTCTTACTGCAAGTTGTTTATCTTTTTTTCAACTCCTCTTTATGATAATTGTTCCAGTTGCACTTGGTATTAAAATTAATTCATGTAACATGTGAATTAAGGAAATATGATTTATTAAAAAATTGTTTCTGTGGTAACTAAGTTTAAAACATTGGAAAGTTTCAATAGTAATGGGTAGCTAAAATTGCTGCTGAATTTTGTATGTGTCAAACAATTATGAAAGATTTTTTAAATCAGTTAAAAATTGGACAGATTACATACTGAGCTCACTTCGCAAGTATTTTACTACACCTTCAAGAAACTGAAATTGGAAGTCATAGACATTGCACTTAGGTACAGTTCATGCAAGAAGGATAGACTACAGTTTCTATCAGCAGATCTGTATTAAAAGAAAATGACTGGGAAGTATAGCAAAACATAGTAAATGGACGTACATTCACATGTTTTAATTTAAATAAATATTTCAAATTTGTGTTTACCTTTTAAAAAAATTATTCCCTGCTTAAGTTTTGTTTTTCAATTAACAAAATTCTGGTTCCAATGACTTGGTATGAAAGTATTCATTACATGTGAGCAAATGTTCTTGGGACTGGTACTTTTATTTAGAAGTAGGAGGAAAAGATATAGCTAGAGAGAAGGGGTGTCTAGACCACCTGGTTTTGGAAAGTTCTGGAATGAAAGACAATTTGTCTACATCGTCACTCAAAGGACTACAAACTAGGACCACAGTTGTCCCATTTTATGTATGCCTTGAGCTTTATAATGTGTTGTGGCAGTGTTTTTTTTTCCATCTTAAGATAGCTTGCCATTTATTTTAAACTAATTTCATTTGTATGCAATGGTTAGGAAGTGATATCACTCTCTGGCAACCAAAAATTCATGCTACCCTTTGCTTTCCATGGTGTGGAGATAATATTAAGAAATGGTTTCATAGAGATAGAAGCTATATTCTCTACCCCTATTTCCACCCAGATGTGGTCCTAGGGCCAATACTCATTGATGAAATATGATTGGAAATGATATCTAGTACTTCTAGGCTAAGGTTTTGAAGAAGCCCATATACCTTATCTGTGGTCTTTCTCTTGGTGACAGTGTGCACAAGATTCTGAGCTTCTCAGGGACAATAGAGCTACAAGGTAGAAGAAGCCCAAGTTCCTGAGTCAGCACTATGAGCGTGTCACTCACTTGCTGACCAGGAACATGCATAAGAGACAGCCATGCGTTCTAAATCTGGAGAGTTGATCACTACAGTAGTGAGCATTATGTTACTTTCATATAGCAGCTTCTCTCCCTGAGACTTGTCCCTATTTATTATTCTTCCCCCTCCCTAAACCCACCCTAAACTCTTCTGTCCCACTAGGATTATTCCTGTTTTGTATGAGCTAAAGATTATTAACCTGGGGTCCTGTATAATGAATTGAATGAAAAATGTTGTCTATATGTGTATTTTTCTGGGAAAAGGGTCCAGTGTTTTTGCAGGCTTCCCATAGAAGCCTGGGCGCCCCTAAAAATGTTATAAAGAGATGTTCTAATTGGAGCTGATTCTACTCCAATGTCCTATTGGACCTTAATGTAGGACCTTATAATTTACAGATCTGAATATCTGTGAATGAACCATTGATGTAAATAAGAGAGAATGCAAAAATAAAGCACTCTAGTCAGATTGTGAATGCAAATATGGAGGCACAGTGTGGAATGAACAGAATGGTGCACTAAGGAAGCTGAAAGAAAGCCCTTTCTGGATCTTAAGTAGCTGTCCTTCTCCTATTGTGGTAAGTCCTGGCTCAGAGTATCTCCTAGTGACCTCTAAGTTCTACCGTGATCCTTTACAAAGGCCTAATTTATGGCCTAGGGCAAAGGAGATTTTGTTTTTGTATGTTCTGAGAAGTAATTCTACTCTAGCTCAACTCATATATCCTAAGAAGTTTATGTCCAGCAAAACTGCCTTAATGTTAGGAGGGAAAAAATTGGCCTGCAGGATTCGGCAAGGGGCTTGAAATATGAGACAGTGAACCATGCCTGTCCAAAGCATTGAAAATTATTGGGTGGAACTGAGGGTCTCTAGAGGGTTCATTATTCATATGAAGGTGTCTAGTCTCTTCAGAGGCTGGGAATGACCTGAATTCTAAGCCAGGGATTGACATAGAGCTTCCCATTTCACTTGGTGTCTTTTAATAGAGCAGATATAAATACATCACTTTCATCTTGAAGGAGGGCGAAGAATTACGATGCCACCATATAAAGTCCTTTCCTCTAAGAAGCAAGCATGCAGGTAGGAGGTAAAAACATTCTTTCAAGCAAGTTAAGATACTATTACTCTTTCAGGACCCTCTCTCCAAGTATTTTTAACTAGGATGTACAGGTATATTCTCATTTTGTCTCAGTTTGTAGACAAGACTTCATATACTTTTCTTCCTTGGACATTCTGGACCTTCTTCTAGACATTAAACATTGATTTAATCCACTGGTTCTTAAAGTATGATCCCAGGACCACCAGCATCAGCAAATTCTTGCATCCTATCCCAAACCTGCTAAATCAGATATTCTGGAGAGGGCCACGCAATGAGTTTTAACAAGCCTGCCAATCATTCTGATGCATCCTCAAAGATCAGAACCTTTACTAGAAGTCTGCTCTTTACTACCAAAACTTAACTCATCCCATCTCTTAACAGATGTACATGAATTTTCTTCCAAGAGTGAAGTAAAGGCCTTGCATTGTGGGAGTGGGGTGGATTTTTAAAAACCACATGGCAGAAAAAATTATACATTCTGAAAATTTGATGCTTTTGTGTGCAGTTGGTCTCCAACTTGCAGTGGTTTGACTTAATGATTTTTTGGGCTCATAATGGTAAAAAAGTGATATGCATTCAGTAAAAACCACCGTTTTGAGTTTGAATAAGGATCTTTCTCTGCCTAGTGATATGTAGTACAATGCTCTCTGGCAATGCTTGGCAGTGGCAGTGATCCATAGCTCCCAGTCAGCCCTGCAGTCATGCGGGTAGACAACTGATATGCTGGTATATGTATTGCTAAGCCAGGATGTGCAGTAGATTAACTGAATTTTAGATTTAAAATAGTTTCAACTTATGACAGGTTTATTGGGACAGGGTTCCACTGAAAGGCAAGGTGCTTCTGCACCGTGCAATATATCTCATTCAGTCATTCCTGCATTTTCTTTGTCCCCAGGTTCTTCTTTAAGTTGTAATGTGTGAAAAGACCTGTCAGGTACTCACAACCCATTTTATCCTGCTCTTACACTGCAGGAAAGTGATTTCTCCCGAAGTAGGAGATAGCCTGATAAACTCTTTTACTCTAATCTACTCCTTTAGATCATGTAGCTTGCAAAGCTCATGTTTGCCTTTGGAGTTTATTAAAGGGAAGACTGTTTCTTAAAGTCCAGAGCTTTAACGCACTTATTTGGTGTAGAAGTCACTGTCCTGCAGCCAACAACACTTGCAGCCATCCTCTCCATTTGAAGTGTTCTCCTGGCTCTCTCCTCCTCTTTTCCCCATCTTATTGCCACTTCACTTCCTGTCTCTTTTTTTCTCTTCTGTTTTCTTCCTTTTCCTCTGCTAGGACCAATATTTCTTAAGACTGCACTTTTCAACATTTATTTTGAGTCACCTGGGATTCTTATTTAAAATGCTGATGTCTAGGTCCCAGTCTTAATCTATCAAATCAGCATTAGGGATGCAGCCCAGGAATTGGCCTTGTAGACGCATGCCCTGGTGATTCTAAAACTCACTGGCTTATCACTTACTCTTTCCAGGTCTCTGAAGATTGGAAGCTCTGACGCATCTTAGGAATTAGGATGGCTCTATTCTATAGGGGCTGAAGCAGGTTGAGCCACTTATCTGGCTGCATTGGCTGGCAGTTTCCCAGCTTCTTTGTGGTTTTTATATTTATTCAATGTGGCTTAGGAGGAAGACTGAGAGGAAGGCTTTGGAGGAAGGGAATTATGGAAATACTAAAGCTTGACACTCTGCCACAACCACCACACCATGCAATACTATTATCCTCCTGTCTGTCATTGTCCAAGCTAGAAAAGAGGCTGAAAGTGATCATCTTATTTGTACTTTGAATGAGACACAAAGTTTTTTTTTCTTATCTAGGCTTCTCATACTCACACCTTAATAGCCTATATGAAAGCAACAATGCATTTCCATTGAACTTCAGTATTTATCATTATCCACTCTTCTCTCTAAACTTGGGGACTGAAGCATCTTCCAGGGAGGAAACAGATGCCCCCTTTGGGGTTGTAAGCTAGTATAGCAGTTTCTGCTGGCATCCCACATATCTTTTTCCCTCTGCATACTCCAAGCTGCTTACTGCAAACACCTATAACTTCTACAAAAACACACTTGGCTTGTACTCAGGACAAGATGTAAGTGCTGGAAGCAGCCCTTAAACCATGGTAGGTGATTTTGTATAAAAATAGCCCAGCTTCCTCCTTTCTCAAGTGAGATTACTCTGAGCATGATTAGCACCAATCCCCAGAGTTTAAAGTGGGATTGCTCTCCAGTTGCCCACAGTGGCAATTTGCTTAGTAACACATGCAGTTGTGGCTTCTTACCCTTCCCTTCTCACCTCTGCCCTTTCTAGCTGATGTTGCCTGGGACCACCTTCCAAACAGTCACATTCACTACTTGCATTTAAGTCTTTGTCTCTGGATCTGCTTCTGGGGTCAACCAAACCAAAGGATCTCACCCACCTCCAGGATTTAGCAGCACAAAGATAAGCTAATAACCCTCCGTGGACCCCAAAAATGTAGCAGGCAGCACATATCTGCCTTCAGTCATTCCCGCATTTTCTTTGTCCCCAGGTTCTTCTGTAAGTTGTAACGTGTGAAAAGACCTGTCAGGTACTCACAACCCATTTTATCCTGCTCTTACACTGCAGAAAGGCAGCACATATCTGCATCTGTAGCACTTCAGTATAACATAGCATTTAATTAACTTTTGCTCCCTTGTCTCTGGCCTCCATACAAATTCTAGAGATGCCAAGGAGACTTTATGGCATGTTTCCACCATTCCAATGAAGTAAAAAGTCTTTTTTATCTAGAATGACTATGGAAAGGTATTTCCTTGCCACAAAGTGAAAAGTTTGTGCTCTACATCAAGAAAGAAGTTAAACACCAGGCACAATTCAGGGTCTCGCAAAGTCCTTAGGAAGCAGAACACTCACATTCTTCCAACATTTTTGAATAAATAGGTGCCAGCTGCTGTACAGCGGATATGGAAGGAATGTTTGTAAGTTAAGTCTGGTCAGGATAATGTTAGATGGAACTCCATGAGCTTCTGTCCCATAGGTCCTTGCCACATGGTAGCTCCCATATCCTCTGAGCTGAATAAAGTCAGAACCTGCTAAATGTTCTCTTCCCTGCCTCATCCTCCACTTCAGGAGCAGCACAAAACTACAAGTCCCTACCTTGATTCAGTAAATTTCTGTGCCTCCACTTTGTTTATGAAGTAAGGGATAAACACTATAGTATGTATGTATCCAAGAGTTCTCAAATCCAGGCCTCTCCAACCTTCTTTTCCATCATCTCTTTTCCTTCCCACCACATCACTCTCCCAAACACTTCATGTTCTCTCAGATCCCTGTCCTTTTTCTGAACATATTGTTCCCTATGAATTTATCTGACTTATCATTTTAGCCAAATGCTATTCATCAGTGAGCACAATTGGAATGTCACCTCTTCTATGAAGTCTTCCTATCCCATCCATCTACCCCCAACAGCACCAATAGCCATATTCTCTATATTTGCTACTGTCTTGACACCTATGGAAAATTCAATATTGATCACACTATCTGGTCATCATCTCAGAGTTTGACTTCTCTGAGAAGACTATAAGTTCATAGAAAGCAGGTCCATCTTTGTGCCCTACCTATGAGTGTACAATAATGCCAGGCACCCTGAACAAATGTGTTTGTGAATGACTGCACATACCCACAAAAGACAAAAAGAGACACAGTCCTTTCTCTCTGATAACTGGTGCCACTCCTGACATAATATCAGCTACCTTCTCCTGGATGGGAATGTTAAAATGGGCTGTTCTGAACAGTTGCTTTCTCTTGCAGTACACCAGAGGTTCTCTCCGGGGCTTTATTGCTGAGCTCTTGAGGTTACTGTTATGGAAGGTTGGCAGGGTTCTCTCTCTGAGCTGCCTGAAGCCAGAACACAGCAGGTAGGTGTTTATTTCCCCAGGAGAGCACTCACACTGATCCCATGAGGCTCCACTAGCACGAAGCAGCAGGAAGTTGATCACATCACAGCCCCTCAGAGACACCCACAAGGAGTTTTCAGTGCTGACGGTTGACAAGGAGACTCAAGAGGGAGGAGGAATCCAACCAAGATGCCTTATGCCTGGTGGAGTGGCAATGGCACTCACAACATGGAATGCCTCAGAAGGACAAGCCAAGGAATGTTCTACCAACAGACATGCAGGGAAGAGAGGCAAGGATGTGCCAATATCACAACTGCTCTGGTGTAGCCGTCAGCTACTTCTCGTGGAGAGCTGGTGGCTGTATTGGCATGAAGATCAATTTTGATCACCCTCACTCCAGAAAAACGTAAAACTCTTCATTCATCCCAAAGTCCCTCCCACACTGTTCTGTAGTTCTTCAAGATGCAAGCCAAAGCGTTTCATTCCAGAGAGATCTAGACTTCATGAGTGTTTACAACAGGCCAAGTGCTTCTGCTATGCACTTTCTCTCAGTTAATAGCCATAACAAATGCTGGTTGATATATATTCTGATTACTGCCCATTTAATAAAGAAGAAAGCAAATGGATGCTTAGTGAAGTCACATTTACACAGCTAGTAAACAGCATAAGTGGGATTCTTGTTGGCTCTGCCTGAGTCCATGATCTGTATTTGGAACTTCCACGGGATGCCACCTAGAGCACAATGCCCCTTGAACCTCAAATGAAGAGGCAGGAGATTATAGAAATAAAGAAAAGTTCTTTCCCTTTGTACTTGGTCACCAACTAGCTCTGCGGACCAAAATAAGACACCTTTTCAGAACCACTAAGTCAGAACCACTAAAATTTCTCACAGCAGGCAAGTGTGAGGGTTGGCTCAGGTGATCTGTAATCCTTCCTTAGATCCACCCTTGTATGATCCTTATAAAATACCATTTTCTTGGATGCATGACTGTCTGAATAGGCATCTGTGCCCTTAGGACTCATGGGTGAGAAATGAAAAAACTAAAGTGAGTGGCATATCCCTGAATAAGGGTCTGAGGAAGGGCTCCTACCATATAATTTTTAGGCTGTTGAATAAAGCTCTCTAGAGGGCCAGAGATTTGGCCTCCTTGACATGTGTCTCTCCAGTGATAGTCTTCTTGGATTGGGGCTGCCCATCTCAGACAGTAAAATTGTGAGAACAGCAACTCTTTAAATCACTGCTGGTAACTATCACAAGTAGGCAGTATTCAACTATGACTGCTGCATTATAAAACATCCCAAAACTTAGTGCCATAAAGCAACACTTTTATTATGCCTATGGATGGATTTTTTGAGTCAGTAATTCAAACTGGAAATGGTTTGCCTCTTCTCACCATTGTTTGGGACTTAAATTGAGAAGACTCATTGATTGGAGTTAACTGAATGGCTGGAGGCTGGAATCACCTGGAGGAGTCTTCACTCATACACCTGGGAATTGATCCTGGCTGTTGGCAGGGACATCAGCTAAATCCATTTAATCAGAACATATGTACACAATCATTTCACTTTGCTACTCAGGCTTCTTTATGTTGTAGTGGCTGGAAGGAAGGCTGACTTTTTTAATGGAAATTCAGATTCAAAATGCAAGTGTCCAGAAAGTAAGACAGAAGCTGTACTGCCTTTTGTGGCTTATCCTCACAAGCTATTTCCTCTTCATTCTACTGTTATGGGAGTTATTAGGCCAAATAAGATTCAAGGGCAAGGGACGTGAAACTCACATGCACACACCTCTAGAAGAAAGGAGCGTCAATACTGGCACTACAATTTCATTCTTCAATAGAGCAGGGACCATGTCTTGATTATTTTTGAATCCTTTCCATTGAACATGGCATGACAAGGAATAGATTTCCAGTAAGTGACTGGCAAAATAACAAGGGAATGAATAAAGGCCAATTCATCCCATTGAAGAATGTCTCTTTGAGGAGCACAGGCATTTAGTCTCTTTCATATATATATTTTTTGTTTGTAAAGCACTTTTTTTATTCCAACAGTAAAATAAATTACAGTTTCTGAATGACATGCATAGTGGGAAAAGGTCTGTGGTGTTATGATAATTTTGCTTTTACAGATTATACTCTGCTTATTAATTTTCTTTAACCCATATGGTCTTCTATTTGGGGTTTATTCCAGTTTCCATCAGGCTATTTTAGAAATCAGATTGTACCAGAACTGACTGAATACTCATGCCAGCCTTGTCGACCACTCCAATCTGTCAGCTTGGTTCTCGGTCCATATTCTCCTAGTTGAGTTTAGTTTTCCCCTACCTTTCCACACACCTTACTCCTGCCTCTTTTCCTTTTCTTGTTTCTCCCATTCCCACCTCTGTTCTCCTTCTGCCCTCTTCCCATGTTGTTCTCTCATTCCCTCCCCTGTTCCTTCCCTTCTCTCTCACTCTTTCTACCTCTCCTTTCCCTTCCCCTGCTTCCTTCTACTCCTCCCTCCCTTAATGTCACTACCTCAAGGTTGGGATTGAGAGCATCTCTAGGATTGTCAATGGAGTCACAGAACTGGCTCAGCACCACACCCATTCCCCACAGCCTGGCCCACCAGAAGGCAAATGCCCAGGTTTGGGTCAGGGCCATGGGCCCCTGAAATTATCTCCTTCCCTGGTTCAGTATATAGCATTTCATCACTTTTATGGGCACTAAGTTATGATGTCATATGAAAAAAGTTTAAATCCTTTGGCTGTTTCAAACTAGCACACAAAGTCCAGTCTTACAGAAATACAGCACAAAATATTTCTTTAAGAAAAACAATGACAATGGGAATTTGCCATTTTTAAATCAGCATTTGGAAAACACTAGTCACACAAACTTATGCCGACAGAGAGCTCAGAGAGCATCTTACTAAGCTTCTCACTTCCCAAACAGGGAGCTAAAAGTCAAAGAGTGAGAGAGCATGCTGAAAAGCTGTCACTTATAAGTTACTAACTCTGCCCCCAGGAACTTTATTATTTTATTATAGTTATGCAACAATCAAATGTTTTGGAATTATTGATCCTATCTGTAAAATGAAGAGGCAGAAACTCAGAGAAGGTCATAACTTCTACATTGTCACATGACTAAAAATATGCAGAGATTTAGACCAAGTATTTAGAATGAGTCCAATAACTATTCCTAACCAACAGACTGACTTGTACCTCTAAGTTCTCTGTCTTCAAGCTTTCACACGCAGTGCTGATGGTTAGATGGATTTCAGAACAGTAAACTGAACAGTACCTGAAATTCAACAAGTGACTTGAAGTCCTCTTCAAGTCAAAGGGGACTTTGTTAGACTGAATTCTTGTAGAAGTGGTTGAGACCAGAGACCCTAAGAAACCTGGAGAAAGGTCCTGTTTAAGGAAAACTATGCATTAACAACAAGCAAGGACCATGCTATTGTGGGTCATTGATTTTAAGACTTAGACTGAAAGCCAGTCTCCTAAAGTTCAACACTAGCTCTTCCTCTTACTGGTTTAATCTCTCTGTCTTTAGTTTCTTTCATCTGTAAAATGAGAGATGATACTGTAAGAGTATCTGCTTGATGGGTAGATTGAAGAATAAACAGATTAATAAGCTTAAGAGTCTCAAAGCAGTGTCTGACATATAGCAAGCTATTAATAAGAATTTGATCCATTATTATTCACTAATAACTCTACAATACAATAATGCCCAAGGCCTAACATAGTTCCAAGCACATGGAAGATGTTCAATAAATATTTGCTGAGTGAATGAAGAGAAACATATTAGTAGGCTTAATGGTATTCATCTGTTCTTTATCCTCTCAAAACAGAAAACAAAGAACTTCTCCTCTTCATTACCTTATAGATTTTCCATATTTCAAAGCCTAATTCGGCAGTGACTTAAACCACTTTTCCTTGGCAAAACCTGAAAAAGTCTGAGGACCAGCTGTTTACCACTTTAATGCTTTTCTGGGACCCATTTTACAAAGGAAGTGACATCTTAAGGATGCAGGAGATCTGACCTCGGTAACAACTATCAAAAAACAAATTCAAACTGGAAGTAGCAAAGAGGTAAGTTCATAGAATCAGCTAAAAATTACAAGAATGGCCTCCAGTATAGTAAGATCCATGGGTCTAAATATTCTTGGTTCTTACTCCATCATTTAGCTCTGCCTTCTGCAATGATGCTTCTCTTCTCAAGCCAGTTGTCCCTGTGGTAGCCAGATGATTCCTAGAAATTTCATATTTATATATTCACAGCTCTAAAACCAGTGAGGGGGATACTTATTTTTATAATAACTCTAGCCAAAATCCAAATTTCAGCTCTAAATGGACCAACTTGGATCGCTTATTCATGCTCGAACCAACCACTATGACTCCAAGCAGGCAATACATTCATTGACCAATGTCTCTCTATCTCTCTCTCTCTCTCTCTCTCTCTCTGTGTGTGTGTGTGTGTGTGTGTGTGTGTGTGTGTGTGTGTGTGTGTGCGTGTGTGGGCGTGTGTGTGTGTGTGATTACAAGGGATTAAGCCAGCCCCAAACAGACTGCCTGAACTAAGCCCGGGGTATCATTACCAAAAGCAAGGAAAGCAGACCAGGCAAGCACAGGCCCAGTCCAAGCAGGCATGAGAGATAGGGATGACTAGCAAGTATGTGGCACCTTCCTTCTAAGAGTGGAAGATTTACAATCCCCATCTTACCTGTGGGTTTCTCTCATATCATGTATTTCACACTCTCTCCAAGTTTAAAGTCATGAATTTTCAAAACTTTTCAACTCTATCTCGAGTCAAAAAAAATTTATGTTGAGACAATAGACATAGATGTGAACACATTTCACCAAATATTTATTTTTCACTACCTGCAATGCAAGTTGATAATTTCTGTTCTATTCTATTCTAATTTAATGTATTCCATTATGTCCCTTCTCACTCCATTCTACTTTATTGTTTTTAATTGGTCAGGGCCAAGCTTGCTAGGTGTTGAAACAAACAGCCCCTAAATCTCAGTGGCTTAACAAAATGGACATTTATTTTTGTATTCATGTTCTAGTCCAATGTAGATCAGGAAACTCTCCTTAGTGGCTTTCTTCTTCCTCCAGGGATAGAGGAGAAGAGAGAAAGAGAGGGGAAGAGAGATGGTGGAGAGGGGAGAAGAGAGTCAGTAAGATTTTACAATTAGGCTTGCAAATGGCTTATATCACCTTTACCTACACTCCACTGCAAGAGAACCTGACTGCAAGAGGCACAGAGAAACAGTCTGAGCCCTTAGGAAGAAGAAGTGGGTTTCAGGAGCATATAGGCAGGCTATGCCACACTATTCTATTCTAGTTTCTTATGAAAAATAAAATGATGATCTGATCCCCTACATGGAAGTCAGGCCTTACCATTGCTTGGTGTGAAAACCCAGCCCTATTAGCCTGCCTTGGGAGATCAGGCTTTATTTGCTTCTGTATTTCTTTTCTCACCCATCTGTCATGACACCTGACTTCATCCCTGATGAAGAAACCCTGACAAACTCCCCACCTCCTTTCTTCCTTACCCCCATATCTGTTCCTGACTCTTTACCTAAGAATCCCCCAAAGTCCTTGAGCCAGCTTGTGGTAGTGGTGGCAGCTGTAGTTCCTAGTTCTTGTGTCACAGTTTCTTTCCATCTCTCTCATGTCACATCTACTGCCTTAATTCTGCTCAGCCCTGGGTTATGGTGACTGAGATAGTAAGTGAGACTAGGTTCTATGGGGCAGCTGACAGCCCCCTCCACCTCTAGGGCTCTGCCCTTGGCTGGCTCCAGCATCTGGCTAGGTCAGGACTGAGGTAATTGAGCCAGCCAGGCATGTAATAAGATAGCTCTTTTGCCCCTGCTACTATGGTGAGTGACTATGGAATCTGATTCTAGCAGAATCTTTATCTCTGCAATAGGCCTTGGGATTCATTATCTAAAAAGCATTAGCTGTAAGCATAGTAACAAATCTATTACCACAGAAGGGAGCTTTCCATTTAAAGTGAAGTCAGGTAGAGGCCAGAACCTTGGACTCCTCAGTGAAGGGTCTTTTGATTCTGGGAGAATTACAGCGTAATGTCATTGAAGTTGAGAAACAATTTGATTCAATATGGTGCTTGCCACATACCAGACTGTTCTAGGTGCTTCACAATATTAACTCATGTAAGCCTCACTGACCTGCCACAGATGAGGAAACCAAGACCCAGAGAGGTAAGATCTGCCTAGGTTCACGCAACTAAAAGGAATGCAGCCAAGATTCAAAGTGAGCCAGACACTGCCCTCTTCACCACTAGGTCAAACTGTTCCTCCAAGGATCATTTGTATTTATGTATTACAGTTACATGCAGCTTACAGTTTTGAAAATGCTTTCATATCTGTTTCTGACCCTGATGAGTTCTAGATATAATTTTAGCATTGAGAACACAGAGACTTGGAGGAATTCAGTGACACTGTCAAGCAGTGACATTTTGAAGCCAGCTGGGTCCGGTTTCCAAGGATCAATTACTAAACTATCAGGAATTTTGCGGGCCAGTTGTAAACTATGCTCATTATTGAGATTACATTATATAAGTTTATGATTAAACATGTATTCTAAATGGAGGTGATAACTCTTCAAACTCATTGCTTCTTAGTTTTTCTACTACGTTTTAATATTATCCAGTTACTTGAGTCTACTCTATTGTGCCTGTAGAGTGGATAACAAGAGGCTTTGGTGGCATCATGTTGGCAGCGTGACATCAGCCACAGTGGTGGTACTGGTATGTGGAAAATCAACAAATTCCAGGAAGCAGTCTCTGCCCCATGAGAGCCCTAGCACAACCCTGTTCCCAAGAGTCTCATCCTCACTATTCCATGGATATTTCAGGCTATGTTTAATGTGACTTGTTTTTCTTATTCATTTTTGTTTTTTTGTTTGTTTCATTATTACATTCTAGGGCCTAACATGATCTCCATGCTCCCAAATTCCTCATAAAGACTGCTATCTCCTGAGTCTCTCTCACTCCTCTTTTGTACTCCCACATCCTGAGAGGCCTGCCCACAAGAAGCCCACAACTGCCCTCTCTTGGCCTGATCCAGTTGACACCAAGCCAGCCTGATGGTCTTCATTCCCGCCAGACCAAGTTCTACTACCCTTTGTACAATTTCCAAGCTGAAATCCACCTCCTTCCCCTTCAGCATGCCTGTCTTCCTTCTCACATGAGGCAGTCAGCAAGGCCCAAAGAGTTCCTGCTCCAGCCTTCTCTTCTACACTCTGACCTCCCAGGTGGGCAAAGGGCTAAAAGTTCTGTGTGTGTGTTCTCTGGGAGCTGGTTGTGCATCAAAGAGTAGTCTCTCCTTACACTTAATGCAGAATACCTCTAAGCATGCCATGTCCTCCTAACCATGCCAAACAATCCTATTCTGTAGCTTGGGTACTGATTTATGGGTATCCAAGAGGGTGACAGAGCTGTTAGTGAACCATGTAATGCCTAATAAGACAAAATATAATACTCATCTTCATTCTCTCTAAAACACAGATTCGTTTAAATGAAGGATTTCTTTTCACTCACCAGCTCCTTTACAGCTTGAAGACTTGTGTGAATTCTGGAACATTAGTATGATATATGTAGGGATCATTACATGCCAAGCACTGTCCTAACTGCTTAAAAATTCTAAACCATTATTGTCTCTATTTGAAAGAAGAGAAGCTGAAATACAGAGAGGTTAAGTAACTTGCTCAAGGTCACACAGCCAGTAAAGGTGAAAGCAGTTCTTGCCTAATGGTTGGCTTCAAAGTCTATTTCCTTAATGGCTAGGGTGAAGAGAGCTTACATTTAGTTAGTTCGCTTTCTGGGTGTCAATAGCTGTTTATATTAAGGTTAAGAACACACTGCATTTTTATGTCATTATCTGTGATTGTTTGCTTGTTTATTAGTGGCTTGTTCTGTTTTATTTTTTAATACTAGAGCTTGAACATAGAGTCTGCACTGAGCACTATCCACAGCCCTTTTATTTTTTTAAAGACAAGGTCTCACTAAGTCACTAATTTGTTCAGGCTGTACTTGAATTTGTCATCCTCTTGTCTCAGCTTCCCAAATAGCTAGGATTATAGGTGTGTACCACCATGCCCAGCTTCATTATCTGTTTTACAAGTTTGTCAAAATTCCTCATTATGAATTCTTTGAGGACAGGAATCATGTCTTATTTCTACTGGCACCCAGAGACCAGAGCAGAATCTGTTATTCTGCTAAGTGCTAAGTGTTCGCCAAGTATTGCTTAAAACAAATTTCTCTATGCACTTTCAAGTTGAGGAAATTGAGGCTCAGATCTCTGACAGGAGAGAGTCAAGAAGTCAGGTATCCTGGCCCTAAGGCTGGTGCTTACTTTGCCTGATTAACTTGGGGGTTGGGAGCCAGGTTAAGAGGGCATTGAACAGGCTGGAATTGCCCACCCATCACATTGGAATACTGCTCTGTGACTTCTCTCAGAAAGAGTATACATGTCCCCAATCCATCTCCAGGAGAGACTGGGAAAGACAAGATGAATGACCATCATGTGCTGATGACTCGATGTTGGCCCAGGTGGGCCTAACTGCACCGGATGAGGTTGAGGACATACAGATGCCAACAGCACTAAAAAACTTAAGAAAAAAATGCAGAGATTCTTCTTTAACTTTTTATTTTTACCAGGATTATTCAACTCAAACTCCATTAGGGAAAAAAGCAGAAAGTACATAAACCATGAGGCTTTTCCCCCTTCATTTTATCAGTATCATAGCATATGCAGTTAGTGCTTGAATCTGAATTAGCTTTTTTCTAAGCCTCCAATTTCATCTACTTTCATCCTTAGCCTTAGTTGTGGAAGGGAAAGGAAGCATGTGTGTCTAGCCTAAATGCCAACAGACAGAAAAAGAAAAGCAGGACCAGGTTCTGTGTTATTTTATAAAGTATTAAAAAGTGACAAGCAAATAAGATATTACTAGGAATTTTAAAAATCTAATTAACCTTTTGGGCTATCACCAGGTTTATGTAATTCATAGGAAGTATATAATGAAATGTTTAGTGTCACCAAGATCCTGGCAAAGATTGAAGTGCCTTTGATGGATCAAAGAAAAAATAAAACATTATTCCATTTAGGTGCAGTGTTATGGATAACTTGGTATTATAGTTTGTTGGAAATGATTAACTCCGTGCGGTATTGATGGTAACAACCCATTTTGTGGCATAATGAATTAAGCATTCCTCCATTGTTCTGTAGCCGGGTTTCATTCTGTGTGTAAATATCAATGGCAACCTTTTTATATACCTTTCAGGCACACACAAAAAATAAAAACATACCCCATAGGCTGCCAGAGAAGAAAACATGAGCCTCAAAATTGATTTATTTTTATCATCCCAAGTAACCCTATTTCTTACCTGAGACAGGAAACCACATCAAGGAGGGAACAGATTTTACTTCTATGAACTGGGAGGAAAATTGCTACTCTTCCAACTGAGGGCTCAGAAACCTTTCTTGAAAAGTGTCCATTTTTGTCTAACAGTTTCTCCTTCTGAAAAGTCCTTGTTTTTAAGGAATAATTCTTCCAACAAAGATTCACCCATCAGGCATCCCACTTATGATTAGTTAATCTGTGAAAATGAGAAACAACCTTTAAGTGGCTGATATACTTTAGCAGCAAGAGATAATCACAGCCTCTAATTTCTGCAAATCCTGATTGTCTTGTGACTGTGGGATTTTTAAACTGCACCGAAACCAATACAAACAAGGTAAAAAGAAAAGTCAGCTAGTGAGATATATTTATTAAATTCTGTTTTACTGTTTCTCTCTCAGGTTTAGTTTGTTCTGTTTGTTTGTTTTTAACAAGGCATGGCCTCTAACAGTGCTAATCAGTCTTTAACATCATGGCATTTCCTTATATTACACTAAACCATTTCCTTGGCATTTAGAAGTGAAATATTTGCTCTAGAAATGAAAAAGATAGGCAATAAAATGTAGCTGTAAACAAGCCTTCATGGCTTTATTTTTCCTAGATAAATACACAATAAGTTCAAAGTAGAATTGAATTCCTAAAGCAATACTCCACTAATCTGTATTCAGGGGTCTCAAGCGTATTATCTGTAATTTACAGCCAATTTAAATGGCATTAACAGCCTTCCCCTTATGGGAATTTAAATTTGCATCCTACCATTGAATTAAACAGTGATTGCATATTTTCTATAGGGGACAGAATGCTCTTTGATGCTTGTTTTGAATAATGAAGCATCTATTCATGCACAGGGTATGATGTGCTCCTTTGTCTTCAGTGTAATTGAAGCAAAATATGAGTTAAAGGGATTTCTCTTCTTAGCTAAAGGTTTGTTGATTGGTGTCTATTTTCATCTATTCAAAATTAAGAAAACAGTCATCTCTTGCTGCACTAGAAAATAATTTACCAAAAAAGACCCTGAATAAAAGGAGGTCAAGTTTTGCCTTATTTGATCTTTTCAAAGATGGAACAGGATGTCAGAAAGTATTGCCAACTAACCTTTGTGGGGAATGGTTTTGTGCAATTAATCTGTAATTCTTCTCTAGGACCCAAACAAGAGAATTCCAAATGAAAGATAGGGAAAAGGGAGAAATTTGACCTGCTTCCAAAGTAAGAACCTCAAATAACATTGCTCTTACATGCCGAACTATGCAGACATGGGAAGGGCAAAACTCTTGCAAATTACAGAATATGAAGCTTAGAAATTCAAGGAGGGCAAATTCTTGGAGGTTTCCATAGTGTTCCCATGCTAGAAGTTAATACTAAGTTATATCTCTCTCTGATATTGAGCAAAGACAGGGCCTAGTAATCAAATTCTCTGGGCAGCCAACAGCAATAGAGGTGAGTTGGTACTAGAGGCAAACTATTTGCCATTTCAGTTAATCTGCCTATCTCAATCAATACATGGTTCTGGAAAGAGGCTGTGACACTCCAAAAGTCTCAGAGCTACTGTTCTCCAGAGATAGAACTAAGAACATACCATTACTGGTGGTACTCAGTAATACTTTTCCCACCTAACACCATCAGCATGTACCATGTGCCTGCCTTACAATCCTTATATCCCCAGGGCAGGGCACATGCTAGGTATTCAATAATCATTCCTTGCAAGTGCACAAATGAATTAATGAGACACACATTGTTAAACCTTTATCACTATGGAAGAGAAGTTCTTTCTTAGAAAACTCCATGGCCCAGGTGGAAATATTTAAAGTCTAAACAAAATTTTAGCTTCTGTTTACCAAAACCCTTTATTCAGAGGTAGGGGAAATCCCAAGTATCATATATGACCAACAAGAACATACCATTCAGAGTAGAAACTGTTTTCATAGATCTTAAAGCACTTTCACAATATCTATTAATATACATCCAATATGCAATTGAAATAATTAGTCAGCAAAGATGTGACTGAAAACCTCACCCTGATTTGAAGTAACATTGCACTGAAAAATTGAATAACTCAGGCTTTTCAAAAATAGAAATGGAGGTTATGTTTATTACACTATATCAATACCTTTGCATTTCCCTTAAGGTAGGAAACATTAATTCTCAACGCTTATCTATAGATTGTCAAAGTTCCTTGATATTAAAATATCAGTCCTTTTCCTTTACAATAAGAAACATCTTTAAGATTTAAAATGATAGCAAATACCAAAGTTCAATTCTTTCACTTTCTTAATATAAATATATCCAAATGGTTCAACCAGGGACAATTTTGTCCCAGATGGAACATTTGGCAACACCTAAAGACATTTCGGTTGTCACAATTGGAATAGATTGCTGCTGGCATCTGTAGCCAGGGACACTGCTCAACATATACAATGCACAGGACAGCAACTACAACAAAGAGTCCTCCCATCCCAGAAGTCATTAGTGGCAATGTTGAGAAACCCACGCAAATCTCCTCCACTCACAACTATTCCTATCAGTTCATCTGTGTATTATTAAATTTAGGATGTATTTTTAAGTGGCAAGTAGGATGTTCAACTGTAGTTACCAAAATGTATCTCTTTTTATTAAGATACCTGAAAAGTAGCCACCAATGTTCCTCTTCTTTGCTGAATCTTGAGTTTTCAGGTTGCTCAATTCTGAGCTTTCCCAGCCCACAGAGAAGGATTTCAGGAGTCCCTGGGGCCTTGAGTCCATTCTGCTAATGTTGGCCTAATAAAGATAGGTAGGCCATAAACTCTTTGCTACTGTGTATCTGAGGATGGATTCTCTTTGAAGATTTATAGCCCACTCACCTACAGAGAAGACTGGAATTTTTGTGTGTCTGTCTTGTTTCAATGTTCTCCTACTAGTTCTAGCTTTGCTGATAACTTGCTTTGTGACTCTGGAGATCCCATTGCTTGTACTTTCTGTTTCTCAAGTCTTCTGCCTGTAAGTTGCCTTCACAAGATTCTACTAGAAGATTAAAATGAGGTGGTATAAGCCCAAATGTTCAAAGTGCTAATCAGTGGGGATAGCATTTACAACTCTTCAGGGGTAGGGATTATGTATTATTTACCCCCAAACTTTAGAACCCAGTTGGTTCTGTGCTTGGCACAAAAGAGATGATTAATTAATAAGTATTCATAATATTTTGGAAACTATTTGGTAGAATCTACTAAAGCTGAATAGTGGTGTAGCTTTTCTACTCTAAGATATGTGCCCAAGAGAAATGAGTGCATATGCCCTGGAAAAGTTGCCTACAATAAGATTCAGAGTAGCTTTATCAATAATAGCCAATACTCCAAAGAACTCATATCTATTGATAGGAGAATGGGCAAACAGTGTCCATACAATAGAATGATATAGTGCAATAGAAAAAGGTCAACTGATTCACATAAAGCTCTGAGCATTCATGTGCAAGGCACTTTTAGGAGCTTTATGGATGCTGATTCATTTAATCTTCAGAACAACCCTATAGGGTAGTTCATATTTCCATTCCATTTTACACAAGACAATAATGACATACAAAAAGGTTAAATAGACTTTTGTTGAACTAAATTAAAATCAAAATGCATCCTAAAAACACTGCTAAGCTTTGGACGTAGATACAGTGTGTCCTCAAAAGGTCGAGATCCTCAGTGGTCCTCAGTGTGGTGATGGTGAGGCAATGTAATCTTTAAGAGGGGTGGCTTAGTGGAAGGTAATTAGATCCTGAAGACACTGTCCTAAGGTGGGATTAATGTTGGTCTTTTGGGGGGGTACTAGGGATTGAGTTCATAGCCTCACACTTTCCAGGCAAACACTTGTGCTACTGAGCTAAATCCCCGTCCTTTTTCTCATTTTTGAGACAAGGTCTCACCATGCAGTCAAGGCTGGCCTTGTATTTGCTATATAGCCCATGGCCTCAAACTCATGGTGATCCTCTTGCTTTAGCCTCCCAGGTACTGGGTTTACAGGTGTGTGCCACCATGCCTGGCTTAATGCTAATTTTGAGGACTTAGCTTTTGCCAGGGGGGATTGTGGTTATAAAGAAAGGCCACCTTGTGCACTTGGCCCCTTCTGCGTGAAGCTGAATTCACTTCTAATTTTCCTCACAGGTTGTCATGCAGCCAGGGGCACCAGGACACCTGCATCATGCTCTTAGGCTTTCAGAACTGCAAGCTAAATGAACCTCTCTTCTTTGTAAAGTGCTCAGCTTCAGGTATATCATAGCAACACAAAACAAACTACTACAAGTACCATGTCTTGGTTCAGGCTGCTACAACATAGTATTATAGCCTGAGTGACTTGCAGAAAACAGAAGTATATTTCTCACAGTTCTGGAGGTTAGAAGTCTGAAAACAGGGTGCCAGCATGGTTAGGTTCTGGTGAGAGACCTCCTGTGGACTGCAAACAGTTGACTTCTCACTATGTACTTACATGGCAGAATAAGGTCAAAAGAGCTCTCTGAAAGCCCTTCATATTGGCATTAGTCCCAGTCAGGAGGGCTCCACTCACAACTGAATCAGTCCCAAAGGCCCTGCCTCGTGTGATAGCTCAAGGCTTCAATATAGGAATTTAGGAAGGACATGAATTTTTTAGTTAATTGCATACTCATAGAAAGCAATACTGAGGAAATTAAAAATAATAGTTTGCTTTGTATTTAGTGTGGGCATATCTTCTCTCTCCTGTGATTTAGTGCTTTATTCTAAAACTTTCCATCTTATTCTTTCTGAACAGTAATTATTCTTCCAAAACCAAAGCCAGTATAGATGCCACCCTTGTGATCAAGGCTACCATTTGAAATTTTGCAGTTAATGGAAACTTAAGAAGGCATTTGGTCTTTGACTTTCCTGCCTGCCCAGCTACAGACAAGTCTCCTGACTCCTGGAAGGCGATCAGTTGAGGAAAACCTGAGAGTGAAGTTTTAAGGCAAGCCAGGGGGCACTTAGGGACCTCATCTTCCTTGCCTTTTAAATAATGAAGGCTGTGCCCTTCCTGGGGACTAGAGCTGCAGTGAGTGAGGATAAAAAGGGTTGCTTCTCCCACCAGAAAAATCTCAGGATCACCATAGTTAATATGGTGCCTACGCTTTACAATGGGTTCACAGAAATATCATCCAGGCTGTCTGTGCTTTGCAGTGATTCAAATGTTTATCTTGTTTGGTTTGACAGCACTAAGGAAATTGGAGGTTGGAGAGGAGAGTGTCACTAGAGTTAATGAGCAACAGAGGTCATGTCTCACTTGTTCATATATATCCAATGTTTCTGGACTCAAAAATTTTTTCCATTAAGAAAGGACATAAATACAAGTGATGCAAGAACACTCACTAAATGGCAAGTGTGTGTGTGTGTGTGTGTGTGTGAGAGAGAGAGAGAGACAGAATATGAGAGAGTGAGAGCAAGAGAGAGTGAGAGAGCAAGAGCGAGAGCGAGAGCGAGAGCGAGAGAGAGAGAGAGAGAGAGAGAACAAACGAACTAGAGCTCCCTATGGTGAGTTGCAATCACATCCTATCTGCAAGTTTATTTATGGTTTGCTCAATGTTTGCTCCCCCACCCCCATCCCTGAATCCTCAATGGCAGGATTCTGAGAGGGCAGAGATGGGACTATTAAATACCCTCATCTGCACCTCATCTCAGCTCTCAGCAGCTGGTGCTTCCTTCTCCTCTGCAGATGTCATTACCTGGGTAGCTGGGAGTTCTGCCGAGGTGATGGATAGGGTGAGCTCTACATCCTTGGAGGCTACTCTAGACATTGGTTTAGTGTAGCTAAAAGATACAGTAGGTGCAATGCATTTAGCTGGACTTGGCCAACTATGTTTAGTGGGGTCTGAAAGAATAAACTGACCAACAAATTTTAAATAATCAATTTGAGGAGAGAAGGTAATGATTTGGTCTTGGAATTCTGGGGACACTGAGTAAAAATTCCTTTTTAAATGAAAATTGGAGAACACTTTAATATTTTATATAAACATAAATTTGTTTTTATTATTTGTCTTTTAATCTATAAAATTAAAAGATCACTGTAAAATTTATGAAATTGAGAAGTAAAAAGAAATTAAAATAACACTTAAGGAACCAAAATTTGGCCTATAATTTTCTAGTTGTTAAACATATACATGTGTAAGTTTATGCAATTTTTTAACAGAATATTAATGCACTTAGAGATCTGTAAATTACCTTTTCATTAAATAGCAACATCTTTTCATGTTAATAAATGTGATTTGATTTTATTATTTAATATTGTTGCCTAGTATTCCACTATACTACAATTTATTTAACCAATCTCTTTCATAGACATATTTCTGAAGTGCTTATTTCCAGTTTTTCACCATCACAAAAAATTGGTGAAAATTTTGTATATTCTTTTGGGATAAATTGCTAGAATCACCACTGGTGGTTCAGAAGACATTTCTAAGACCTGTGATATGTATTGTCAGATTGTTTCCAGAATGACAGTACTAGCACATTCATTCACCACAAGGATATGAGAGGGGCCTATTCCCCAAACATGGAAGGGTTTGTTTAAACAACATTTTAAAAGCTTGTGATTAACTTCCTTTCTATTGCTTTTCAATTCATCTTATAATGTTCACAGCCTCTCTGTTCTCTACCCACTGCTCTGGTACTCTCAGAAAGCCAAGAGAGTAAGTAGAACCCATTAAGGGAACTGGTTTTGGCAAACTCTCAAGGAATTTCAATTTCATGCTGGAACGAGACGACACAAAGAACTGCCCATTCATTCTGTGCAAGAAGTTATTTACATTACGTTTTATAACAGTCATAAATGAAAATGGCATTAATCTGCCAAGTTGTTTTTAGAAGAGAAAAAGGGAGGAGGCGGCTGACCTACCAAAGAAAGCCCTGTGTCTGCCAGAGCTCTGCTGTGCATATGATTTTAAATAGCAGGGCAAAGGTGATGAAGCCAGCTCAACATCTCTGTCTCCATGGCAACACCATCCCTGCTCTGAGCCTTTGACACAGCAGCAGGGACCAAAATACACTCCTCACACACAATTGCACTGCAAGTTAGGAGTTTCTTTTCATTCCTTATAAATATACAATTTAAAAATATGAGCAGAGATAAAGAGCAAATCATGCACAGCTAGAAGAAAGTCTTTAAAATGACTAAGTGAAGAAAATGAACATCCAAAGAGTTTAATGAAGGCTATAGCTTACACTTGCCATCCATAGAGTGAAGGCAAATTTTCCTTGCATGTGAGTGGAAAAAAATCTATGCACACATATAAGTGTGTGCATTAACATTTTTAAATGTCCTATCCCTACATTTTTAATACAGGTCAATCTTGCTTTCAGCATAGTCACTTATGATTTAATCAATTAAAATATCCATCCAATTACAAAGCTGGAAGCTCCTCATATGCTTAACCCAACAAAACTTCCAAGAAACTGCATTAGCCCTAACTTGTAGAGGACATAATTGGCCCCTCTCAAGGTCAGTTAAAGCCTACAAGTGGTCACTTATATACTTGAATCCTGTTGAGGTCTAGCCTTCTATTTATTGTTAACAGAACTTTAAAGACTTGTGATTATAAACTGTTAGATTCTTTCTGAGCTGGTATTTCTGTTAACAGGTAAGTAATGTTCAAGAAACCTAAAGTGATGATATAGCTATTTAAGTCACTTAATGTTTGAGTCCTAGTATGTGTCTCAATAAGTGTTAAAATTGATTAATGGTTACTAGTTTCATATTTTGTGTAAAGGCAAAATTCTCCATGAATTTAGTGTTAATATTTTCTTCATTATTTTTATTACATGATTTTCTCCTTGCTTTAAACATATGTCTTGTTTTGTTTTAGGTAAAGTCTCTTGAAAGTCAAGTTTTTTACAAAGTAATAAATGTAAAATTAGAGGTGGGGCTTTAATATTAAAAGCACAACTCCTTCAAAGAGAGGATTTGCAAAGTGACTGGCATGGAGGAATGCTCAAGAAATATGAGCTATCATTATTTTTCCATACACTTTTTAGCATGAGTCACTATATCTATAAAATAATGTAATATGTGTTTGCTGCAGAAATAATAATGAAAAACATTTAGATATTCACTGCCCATATGGCAAGGAACTAGGAAAGGCCTTTAGATAGTAGCTTGCAAAGAAATGAGGCCTCAATCTAACAGCACACAAGAAACTAAATCCTGCCAATAACCACATGAGTGTGAGCTCCAGAAGAGGATCTTTCCCAGCCAAGCTTTGAGATACCCAGAAGTAGAGGACCCAGCAAAGCCACACTCAGATCCCTGAACTGTGGAAGTGGTGAGATCATGAGTGTGCTTTGTTTGAAGCTTCTAAGTGTTAAAATGATTTACTACACAGCAATAGATAACACACATACCCATAGATAAGAATTTTTTGCTATATATGTGTTGCAAATATCTTCTTACAAATTGCTTCTAGTTCACTCTTACAATTTCAAAATCAACATTCTAAAAGTTTTGAAGTTTAATGCAACCAAGCATATCATTTTTTTCTTTGAAGTTGGAATTTTTGTGTTTTATTTAGGAAATTATTTCCCCCCTCCAGGATGTCCACATAATTATTTATTATGTTTTTTTCTTAAAAAAATTAAACTTTTGTCTTTTCTAGTTCAGTTTTTACTCCATCTGGAATGGAATTTTGAGTATAATAAAGCAGAGGTTTGTTTTTATGGCGCATAGTGATGTGAGGGTTCATTTCCATTCTTTCTCTTGGGATAAACAATTGTCCCCAGATCTTAAATATATCATCATTTTCTTTCCAATTTGTGATTTTAACTTTCATGTATCAGGTTTCCATGTATGTATAAATCTATGTCTAGGGTACGATTCTGTCCCATTGTTTAGGCTTTGAATAAGGGCACATCATCCTAATTACATAACCATATAATAAATCAAGATATTTGAAGGGCCAAATTTCTCCACTTGGTTTCTCTTCTTAGACGCATTTTGTCTATACTTGACAACTGTTCTTCATATACATTTGAGGAACAGCATGCCAAGATTTAGCTTGGGATTTATGAAATTTATACATCAATTGTAGGAATAGTGGTCTATTTATACTATTGAATCATCATACCTATAAACATGTTATGTTCATAGACTTGGCTTATGTCTGTCTTCTTGAACATCTTTCAATTTTATAATTTACTCCATGAAATTTTCATGTATATTTTATTAGATTTATTCATATGTACCTTATATGCTTTTGTTACCTTTATAATTGGTATCTTTTTAAAAATTATTTTCCTTATACAAAAAATGCTGGTGTGTAAAAATGCAGTTGACTTTTGTTACTGATGGAAGTTCCAATATTATAATTACATTGCAGAATTTGATAGATTTTTGTTTAACTTTTCAGGAATATATTTAAGGGATCACTTGAAATAAAACTATAATTTAATTTTAATTATCTTCCATTAATACTTCATATACCTCTATCCCCAGAGCTAATTTAACCATTTTTCATATCAAAATGTACAATTAAGACTAGCCTTTCTTGTTCATTTCTAATTACTTGACCTTCTAGTTGCTGCCTTTGTATTTATTTTTATTTCAACCAAATCTTTCACCCCAATGGATTGCTATTATTATTTAATGGCTACTCTAGAAAGCATTTCCAGAAAAAAAAATTTCTTATTGCTTGATTTTTTTCAATTGTTATTAGCTGTTAACATTTCCCAATTTCCATTGTGCAGACATTTTTTGGCAAATCTACCTCATAAGGGATTACTGGCTTTTATTGATAAATGAAAAAAACTATTAGGAAAATTACTATATATACATCACAACAATGGAAAGATTGGGATCAAGCTACCCAGCTATCTTGCCTTTATCCTAATACGTCTTAACGCCAAGAAGATACTTAAGAAATATGAGAATTCTATGTATATATTCCTTTGTGATTTTTCATTAATAAATGTTGTGGTCACTTTGTCATCACTGGGACACAACACTTGACACTCACAATTTAAAGGAAGTGAGATTTATCTTTGGCTTGTAGTTCAGAAGTTTCAGTAAATTTTTGACAGATTTAAACACAGAAATTGCATTTCAGAAGGGTCTGAGTAGAGCATAGCTGCTCCTGTCATGGCAGTCAGGAAACAGAATCAAGAAGAGAGTTAGACTAAATCTACTGGAAGACAAGGTAGGTAGAAGTCTTGGAGACATAGGGGTAGGCAGAGAATTCATGAAAAAAATGCAAACTTCATGGGAAACACTTTGAAGTATCAACAAATGGGATCTCATATTATTGAAAAGTTTCTGCACTTCAAAGGAAATCACCAACAGAGTGAAAAGAAAACCCACAGAGTGGGAAAGAATTTTAACCAGCAACCCGTTAGACAAAGGACTTATGTCCAGAATATATCAAGAACTGAAAAACATCAAGTCTCCCAAATTCAAAGGCCCTCTCCAAAAATGGGCATCTGAGATGAACACACAGTTCTCAGAGAAAGATATACAAATGGCAAATAAATACATGAAGAAATGTTCAGCATCACTGGTCATTCGAGAAATGCAAATTAAAACAGTATTGAGATTCCACCTTACTCCGGAAAGAATAGCTGCCATCAAGAAATCAACTGATAACAAATGTTGGCAAGGCTTCGGGGAAAAATGAACACTGCTCCACTGTTGGTGGGACTGTAGACTGGTGCAACCATTATGGAAATCCATATGGAGAATTCTCAGAAGACTGGGATTGGAAGCCCCATTCAATCCAGCTATTCCCCTCCTGGGTATTTTCCCAGAAGAAATGAAAAGTTCGTATAATAGTGATATATGTTCATAGCTGCACAATTTGTGATAGCTAAATGCTGGAAACAACCAAGATGCCCATCAACTGCAGAGTAGATGAAAAAGATGTGGCATTTTTATACAATGGAATATTACTCAGCTATAAAAAAGGATGATCTTGAGGCCTTCATAGGCAAATGGAGACAACTTGAGACTATCCTCATTAGTGAAATAAATAAGAATCATATTTATAAATATCATATTGTCTCTAGTGTAAAAAGTAAATAAGAACTACAAGTGTAATAAACCCAAAATGTGTAATTGCTATTGTAAAAAAGAGAAGAAAAGAAAGTGCTCTAAGGGATATAACTGCATGTATGTTTGAGTGTGTAAAATAGATGACCATATTGCTGAATCTTTGTTTGATGTTTGAGCAGAACTGTTTGTAGTCTGACTGTTTGAATATTTACTATGTACCCTTTAACTTTGTAACTTGAACAACTCCATCGAGGATGACAGTATGTAATTTACAAATTACTGATTTCTTAGTGGGGATTTTTCTCAGTTTCCTTTTTTTTTCTTTCTTCTAGAATTCTGTATTGTTGCTACCCTTTTTCTGTTTTGCTTTTTTTTTCTTCTCTTTAAATCAAATTTTAAAAATGTATAATTGCTATTGTAAAAAATGAGAAAATAGGAAGCACTATAAAAGATATAGCTGCATGTATGTTTAGGTGTGTGGGATTAATAACCATATTTCTAGGTTCTTGTTGGATTGTTGAACAGATCTGTTTGCACTCTCACTGCTTGAGTATCCACTTTGTGTGCTTTAATTTTGCAAGTTGAATAACTATTTCTAAAAGAATATGTAATTTATCAACTAGTGATTTCTTACTGCTTATCTTCTTTTCTGGAAATTCTGTTATATTTCTACCTTGTTCTTGTTTTTTTTCTCTTTAAATAAATTTAAAAAAAAGAAGAGAGTTAGGGAGAGACTTACCTTTCCAGGTCACATCCCCAGTGATCTGCCTTTTCCAACCAGGCCCTACTTCCACTTAGCTATGGCACCCCATGATTCAGTCACCTTTCAAGAGCCCTGCTTGTGAGCATGTGAGGCTTTGGGGGCCATCTAGACATAAACCATAACATTTCACCCCTGGCCCCGCAAAGACTCATGTGCATCTCTTTAGGTAAAATGCATTTAGTCCATCTCTAAGGGTTGCCAAAGTCTTGACAGTTCCAGCATCATTGAAAAGTCCATGCCTAGCATCTCCTCTGAGACTTAAGGCAAATCCTTACCTGTGAGTCTCTGTAAAAATTGAAAAGAAAGTTAAACACAATACACAATGGCACAGTGTAAATACCCACATTACAAAGGGAGGAACAGGGAGATTGAAAGGAATGGGACCAAAGCAAAATCATAACCTAGCAGGGCAAACATTAAATCCTGTAGCTCCATGTCTAGTATTGTTATAAGGATGTGCAGACTCCAAATGACTTGGCTAGCCCCACCTGGATTGCGCTACCTGCCACAGCTCCTTGGGCCACTCCCTTCAACAGACTCTTCTCATTGCCTTCTTTCCTCAACCAAAGTTCCTTGTTCCTGGACCCTCCAACTTCTTGGAGTTACCACGCATTTTGAGCTTCACCCACGTCTTCATGCACTGTTCTCTATAAGACACACTGCATGGCCTCCCAGCTCTTCTGAAATCTGAGTGTTAGCCTACCTCTCTGATCCACAACTCTTGCATTCCACATGACTATAAAACAAGCACCACCTGATGTCAAGGTCTTCTGCCAGCTGAAAAAGTACCTGGGCATCCTTAGATTATAGCAGAAAAGTTCTCTGAGTGCCTGAATTGCTTAGTATTGTGAACTGAATCTCAAAAAATAAATTCCCTATGTAGCTGTTCTTGATCAGAGGACTTCAGGGCTTCTCAAAGCAAAGTCTGTCACTTTTGCATCCGTTAGCTTAGGAAGGCTAAAAACTTGTAGATTCTTTAGATTACCTTAAAGCATATATTCTGTTGTCCTAGGAAGTACTTAGATGCTTTTTTACATTAATATTTTCATCAAGGATGCGTCAATTTGTTCCAACTTTACAGGTCCTTCCTTTCTAACAAAACTGAGAACATTTTAAAGGGGCTTTTGCTCCTTTAAAATTCTCAGTATGAATCTTTTTGCTCCTTTAAAATTCTCAGTATGAATCTTGTGAAAACTAGCAAGCAATACCCATGCCCACAACCTAAACATTGAACTACCTTAAAATTTCCTTTCCCAGATTAATTAGCCTCAGTCTGCAACAAAGTCTCAGGATGTGAGCAAAATATAGACAAATTTTCTGCCAGAGTATAATACACATGGCCTGGAGTTCAACTGCCAGTAGAGTCCTTGTTCCCAACTGAAATCTTCTGAGCCTGGTCTTTGCCATCTACCTTTTTGTCAGTGTTCTGATTTCTGAGCTCTGACTAGAATTTCCCACAAAAAAACTTATCTAACTTTGCCCAAAAGTCAGTTCCAAAGTCTGAACCATATGGTCAGGTAGCATTACAGAAATGACCCTGGTTCTCTGATACCAAAATCTGTCTTAGTTACTTTCTTGTTTCTAGGACACAGTAAACAAAGTACCTGAGATACACAACTCAAAGGAAAAGAGGTTTATTTTGGCTCACAGTTTAGTATACACACTGCCGAAGTGAGCACTGGCTCACAATTTAGAAGCTTCAATCCATGTTTGGCAGTCTTAAACACAGAATCCACTTGTATAGAATTTGTTCCTTCATCCATAAAATGAGGTACCTAGATCCAAGAAGAGATATGAAGAGGGAGACATGTACTTACAGGTCACACCCTCATTAGTCTGCCTCTTCTGACCAAGACCCATATAAACTGAGAACATAGCATCCCTCACCACATTGCCTTAACTTCATCTGTTGTCCAATCTCCCAGTCTGTGAGCACAATTGTGATTACATTCAGGTCCCACCTGGGTAATCCAGGGTAATCCCATCACAATTTCCTTAATTTAATCACCTCTACTGCAAAGCACTTTTACCACATAAGTAAAATCACAATTTCTAGGGATTTTTACTTGAATATCTTTGAATATCTTTTTACTTGAATATTATATAGCTGAATACAAATCTCTAATTGAAACTTAGCATTTCCTTACTTTATAAATGTAGACAACAATTCATAACAGTATTAGCAGTACTTGAGACTTTGTCACCAATAGAAATTGCAAACATTTTTTCCTTATTTTATTAGTTTTTTGTATCTTGAATTTAGGGAAATAATTATACTCATCCAATCTTGTTAGTGACTGTATTTCTTAAAATGCCCACATAGTACTTTTCATAAATTTAGTTTTATAAAATATGATTTCCATAAGTAGAAATGGTTTTCTTTGTAATCTTACATAGTTTACTTTGTGCAATCAAAATTTAAATCTGAGAAATACTTTTTAGCTTCCTCCCACTGGCATGAAAGCCCTGCCCTAAAGCATTGTCACCATCTATACATCAAGTCTCAATTGAGGCCTTGTCTGCCTCTGGCCTGAAAGGAAGCAGGAAGAACATTTGACAAAGGCATACAAAATGGCTTTAGGCCTAGTGCTGACGGGCCACATGTTATTTCTATTCATGTTCTATTTTGTGCACATCAGAATTCCCTGAAGGACTTGTTAAGAACAAAGGCTGCACCAAAACCCCACTCCCAGAGTTTCAGATCCAGTTGGGTATGGTGGAACCTAAGATTCTGCATTTTTAACAAGCCCTCAGGTGATGTTGATGTTTTAAGACCCATTAGTCTACACTTAGCATAACAATGACAGGCAGCACAAATGACTACAAGGAGTGGTAGGAAATATGTACACAGTCATGTTAAAATATAGTGTACCTGGACAGAGAAGCTCATGTGTAAGAAATGGGGGAGGCATTAACGTACATGGCAACTTTATTCCTAAGGAAGAAGAGGAGGCTGGATTTTGGTGAACAGCTATTAATCTTCATGATAATCCCCTTCTACCCTGCTCTGACTTTCTCATGAGGTATATAAAAATCCAAGGCTCCTCCCAAGACCCAGATGCCCAAGGCAAGTTTGTCTAAGTACAGGGAGAGGTGGCTTTAACCACATTCTACTTACCCTGAGTGCTTGGAAATGTTCAGGAGTACCTCTCATGAGACCTAATGGGAATATATTTATTGTCCAAACTGTGGTCTCAGGAATGGTATAGAAATACAGTTCTTTTATGAGAAGAAAAATGGAACATTTTATTTTTGATGACTACATATTAACTATACAGAAAAATCGATTTCATTTTGGTACATTCATACATGTATATCATATGCTTTCATTATCCCCCAAGCTTTACACCCTCCCCACCACTTTCCTTTTCTCTAATAGCTTCTCTTCTACTTTCTTGTCATCTGTTTTTCTCTCATATTTTGAGATTCCACATATGAAAGAAAACATGTGATATTTGACTAAGTCTGACTTATTTTGCTTAATATGATGGTCTCCAGTTCCACCTATTTTCCTGAAAATTATATGATTTCATTGCTTAGGAAATATAACCTTTGAAGTAAGACTCAGTTATCCTTATTGGCAGCCATACCTACATAGCACAAGAGGAAAATTGCAATCTTTTGTGGTTTACATCTAAAATGTCTCCCAAAAGGTTCATGTGTTCATAGGTGGGGTTTTGGAAGGTGATTAGATCACAGGGCCACTAACCTCAGAAATGATGAATTCATAGGTGAATGTGCTATTAGAAGATGAGACCTAATAGGAGGACGTAGGTCACTGGGGCGGGGTGGGGGGTGTCTTTGGGGGTTATGTCTTTTCTTCTGGATCTTCTCTTGTTCTCTGTTTGCTGAGCAGCTTCCCTATGCCATAACATTCTACCATGATATTTCTGCCTTGAAGCCATCCAATCAAGGACTGAAACCTCTGAATAAACCTCAAAATAAACCTTTCTGCCTTTAAATTGTATATGTCAGGCATTATGTGTCAGGTACTATGTTTCAGGCACTATGTCAGGAACTATGTCAGCAACATGCTTTATGCAGGATCCCACACTGCACTCATGAATATAAGGAACCTCAGTAATGAGCTAGTGCAACAAAGTAGTAAAGAAGAATACTTTCAGGTTACCAATAAGATGACATAATATAATCAAGTTGGTTAATATTACAGAAGGAAGAAGTCTACCATCCACAGGAAAGTTCTGGCCTGGAGCTAGGTTCCATAATCAAATCGGAGCTTCTCTTAAACAGTCCATGTGCTTCCTCGCCACCACTGATTCTACCAGATTATCTGTCTTGAGTCACTTGTACTAAGTACCTTGGTATAATAAACAGATTTTCAGGAACACCAACATGGCAAGGACTAGTGTGGAAGACTGAGAGTTAAAAATCTTCTTGGCTTTTACATTGCCATCTGCCAAATAAAGATTGCATCACCATCAACAACAGAGTGAAAATAAAGCCCACAGAATAGGAAAGAATTTTAGCCAGCTGTCCCTCAGACAAAGGACTTATATCTAGAACATATAAAGAAATGAAAAATATTCAAAGACCAAATACAATGATCCAATCTAAAACTGGGCATCTTAGATGAACACGCACTTCTCAGATGAAAAAATACAAATGGCAAATAAATACATGAAAAAATGTTCAGTGTCACTGGTCTTTTGAGAAATGCAAATTAAAACAACACTGAGATTCCATCTCCAGAAAAAAATGGCTGCCATCAACAGATCAACCAATAACAAATGTTGGCAGGGCTATGGGGGGAAAGGAACATTTCTTCACTGTTGTGGAAGTGTAGACTAATATGGCCACTGTGGAAATCCATGTGGAGACTCCTCAAAAAACTAGCATTGGAAGTCTCATTCAATCTAGCTATTCCCCTTCTGGGTATTTTCCCAGAAAAATTGAAAATGTCATACCACAGTGATAAATGTGCACCAATGTTTGTAGCAGCACAATTTGTAATAGTTAAATCTTGGAAACAATCAAAATGCCCATCAACCACAGAATAGATAAAAAAAGATGCAGTATTTTAATATAATGGAACATTACTTAACTATAAAAAAGGATAATATTGAGGCTTTTATAGGTAAAGGGAGGCAACTTGAAACCACACTCTTAAGTGAAATAAATCAAACTAACATTTATAAATATCACATTGTCTCTATAGTGTAAAACATAATAATAATAGGCCTGCACTCTGTGGCACGAGCCCAAGGCCTGCACAGTAAACCACATGAAGCTGTACAACTTTGGCATCTCACATAGAACCTGGTAGGGCCCCACCCAGCACCCACAATCAGCTTTAGACCTTTGGTTAGGTCCCTTGTGTCCTGGTTGGGGCCAGTCCAGCAACCTCAAGGGCCAGTGAATTGCCTGGCCTCAGCAGCACAAGCTGAAGGCCTGCATGGCAAACCTCATCCAGCCATTCAACCTTGGCACCTTGATTAGAACATGGTAAGGCTCCTCCCAGCAACCCAAAGCAGCTGTGGAGCTTTGGTGCACCATGTGGCATAAGCTGAAGGCCTGCATATCATAATCCATCTAGCTGTTCAGCCTTGGTATGCCACTCAGAACCTCATAGAGACCCACCCAGCAACCTCAAGCAGCCAGGGAGCTTCACAGTACCATGTGGGGTATGCTGAAGCCATGCCCAGCATACTTCCCATATTTGAGGAGTCTTCAAGTGCCACTTGGGACCTGGTAAGGCCTGACCAATGACCTCCACTCAACTGGAGAAACTCCCTGCAGTACAGACAGATATCCTCAACCCAGAAAGCAACTGAGACCTTGTATTCAGCTTCTCCAAGGGAATACAGGAACATGACAAAATTAACAAGCAAAATACAATCTCAAACCTCCAGCCTATCCCAAACAAGCCTAGGAGACAGGGACATAGAAGAAAATGTAAGCCATACACCTGAAACTTCTGAAATGATAGGAACTGAAGTAAAAAAAAAAACTCTATGAAGCTGTAAAGGAAATCAGATCAGAAATAATCTCCCAGTAAAAGAGGAAATGATATACAAAATAAAAGAAATGCTGAACTCATCTAAAAAAGACATAGTTTAAGAAATTGAGGAGCACTGCAAAAAAAAAATGGAAACCCTGAATGAACAATATAAGAAAGAAACAGAATACATGAAACAGAGTCAAAGAGATATCCAGGAAATCAAAATTCCATCAAAAGCTGGCAAAAAAAATTCCATCAAAAGCTGGCAAAAGCTTCACTCAATAAAAGTGAAGATAAACTTTCAGACCTCAAAGACAAGATTGCACCTAGTGAACATGTAAATAAAGATCTTTTAAAAATAAAAAGGAATCAGGAAATAACAATTCAACAGTCACAAGATGATACAAATAAAATAATATAAGATTGTTAGGTGTAAATGAAAAAGAAAGTGACAACACATATACATCAAAAGACTATTTACAGAAGCAGTGACCAAAAATTTCCCAAACATGAGAAAGGAAACTGACATACAGAAAAGTGAATCATATAGAACTTCAATTAGCCATAACCAAAATAAATCTATACCTACACACATAATAATCAACATCCCAGAAATTCAACATAAGAACAGAATATTAGTAGCTGTTAAGAGCGGAGACAGATCACCTATAAAGGAAAGCCCGTCAGAATCACAGCAGACTTCTCAACACAAACAATGAAGTCAAGAAGAGCATGGAGTGAAGTATTTCAAATCCTAAAGAATAAGAACTTCCAACCCAGATTGATGTACCCTACAAAACTGTCCTTCAAATTGATGGAAAAATGAGATACTTCCATGCCAAAGAACAGCTGAAGAACTTCATGACCACCAAACCAACCTGCCAAGGAACACTGAAAGATATTCTAGATAGACATAAAAATTACTATGACTTCAAAAACACCAACAGAAAAAAAGCACTAAGCAAGGCAAACAAACAGAGGGGAAAGGTAAAGAACCAACAGCATAAAGATAACATAACAAAAATAAGTGTGTGTGTATATATATATCAGTTATAACCTTAAATGTAAATGGCCTCAATTCATCAATTAAAAGAAACACACTGATAGAATGGATCAAGAAACAACATTCAACCATATGCTGTATTCAAAAAACCCAACTAGCCCAAAAGGAATTTGATACAATAAAAGTCAAAGGATGGAAAACAATACTTCATGCAGCAGAAACCTAAAAAAAAGCAGGAGTAGTAATTCTGTTTGCAGACAATGTGAACTTCAAATAAAGAATGATTAAAAGAGATAAAGAAGGTCAATATATACTAGTTAGGAGAAAACTTCAATAAGAAGCAACAACAATCTTAAATAAATATGCACCAAATACAGCAGCACTGAACTATATAAGACAAATATTAATAGAAATGAAAACTCAAATAAGCAATAACACAATTATAATGGGAGACCTTTACACCCCATTGACACAAAGAGACAGGATTTCAATCTGACAGAAAATTAAAAAAGAAATAGCATAACTGAATCAAACTTATGAACAAATGGATTTAGTGAACATGTACAAAGTATTCCATCCAACAACATCAAAATACACATTCTTCTCAGCTTCACATGGGACATTCTCTTTTTTTAAGAGGAAAAAAAAACAGGAACAAGGTAGAAATATAACAGAATTTCCAGAAAAGAAGATAAGCAGTAAGAAATCACTAGTTGATAAATTACATATTCTTTTAGAAATAGTTATTCAACTTGCAAAATTAAAGCACACAAAGTGGATACTCAAGCAGTGAGAGTGCAAACAGATCTGTTCAACAATCCAACAAGAACCTAGAAATATGGTTATCAATCCCACACACCTAAACATACATGCAGCTATATCTTTTATAGCACTTCCTATTTTCTCTTTTTTTACAATAGCAATTATACATTTTTAAAAGAGAAGAAAAAAAAGCAAAACAGAAAAAGGGTAGCAACAATACAGAATTCTAAAAGAAAGAAATGAGAAAAATCCCCACTAAGAAATCAGTAATTTGTAAATTACATACTGTCATCCTCGATGGAGTTGTTCAAGTTACAAAGTTAAAGGGTACATAGTAAGTATTCAAACAGTCAGACTACAAACAGTTCTGCTCAAACATCCAACAAAGATTCAGCAATATGGTCATCTATTTTACACACTCAAACATACATGCAGTTATATCCCTTAGAGCACTTTCTTTTCCTCTATTTTTTATGATAGCAATTACACATTTTGGTTTTATTACTCTTGTAGTTCTTATTTACTTTTTACACTAGAGACACAATATGATATTTATAAATATGATTCTTATTTATTTTACTAATGAGGATAGTCTCCAGTTGCTCTTTTAATTTGCATTTCTCGAATGACCAGTGATGCTGAACACTTCTTCATGTATTTATTTGCCATTTGTATATCTTTCTCTGAGAACTGGGTGTTCATCTTAGATGCCCATTTTTAGAGAGGGTCTTTGAATTTGGGAGACTTGATGTTTTTCAGTTCTTTATATATTCTGGACACAAGTCCTTTGTCTGAGGGGTTGCTGGTTAAAATTCTTTCCCACTCGGTTGGTTTTCTTTTCACTCTCTTGGTGATTTCCTTTGAAGTGCAGAAACTTTTCAATAATGTCAGATCCCATTTGTTGATTCTTTGAAGTGTTTCCCGTGCAGTTTGCGTTTGGTTCATGAATTCTCTGCCTACCCCTATGTCTCCAAGACTTCTACCTACCGTGTCTTCCAGTAGATTTAGTGTTTCTGTTTTAATATTGAGGTCTTTGATCCATTTAGACTTTAGTTTTGTGCATGGTGATATGCATGGATCTAGTTTCAGTCTTGGGCATGTAGAGAGCCAATTTTTCCAACACCATTTATTAAAGAGACTATTCTTCTTCCAGTGGACATATTTAGCCCCTTTGTCGAATATCAGGTGGCTGAGAGTCTTGGTAGTTGTGCTTGCATCTTCTAATCTGTTCCATTGATCCTCAGGTCTATTTCTTTGCCAGTACCAAGCTTATTTTATCACTGTGGCTTTATAGTACTGTTTCAAGTCAGGAATTGAGATGCCTCCTGCCTTGCTTTTGTTGCCTAGAATTGCCTTTGCTATTCTAGGTTTCTTCTGTTTCCAAATGAATTTTAGGAGTGTTTTCTCTAGATCTGTGAGGTATGTCAGTGGTTTTTTGATTGGGATTGCATTAAATCTGTATAATAGTTTTGGGAGTATGGCCATTTTCACAATGTTGGTCCTTCCTAATCATGAGCAAGGAATGTCCTTCCCTTTTGTAATATCCTCTTCCATCTCCTTTTTCAGTGTAGTATAATTTTTAGCATATAGGTCTTTTACATTTTTAGTTAGGTTGATTCATAAGTATTTCATTTTTTTACATATTATTGTAAAGGGTGATATTTCCATAATTTCTCTCTCAGTGAGTTTTTTGTTTGTGTACAGGAAGGCTATTGATTCTTGAGCATTGACTTTGTATCCAGCTACACTGCTGAACTTGTTTATTACCTCTAGTAGTCTTTTAATGGAGTTTTTTGGGTCTTCTATATAGAGTATCATGTCATCTGCAAATAGGGGCAATTTAACTTCTTCCTTTCCCATCTTTACTCCTTTTATTTCTCTCTCTCTTGTCTGATTGCCCTGGCTAGTGTTTACAGCAGTATATTGAAAAGGAGTGCTGATAGTGGATATCCTTGTTTTGGTCCTGATTTTAAAATGAAAGATTTCAGTTTTTGTCCATTTAGGATAATGTTGCCTGTTGGTTTGTCATAGATGGCATTTATAAGTTTGAGGTAGATGCCGTGTATTCCGAGTTTCTGAAGGGTTTTTATCATGAACATGTGTTGGACTTTGTCGAAAGCTTTTCCTGCATCTATTGCAATGACCATGTGATTTTTGTTTTTGGCTGTGTTGATGTGGTGTATTACATTTATTGATTTGCATATGTTAAACCATCCCTGCATTCCTGGAATGAACCCCACTTGGTCATGATGCATAATCTTCTTGATGATTTGCTGCATTCTATTTGCCAGTATTTTGTTGAGAATCTTTGCATCAATGTTCATTAGTGAGACTGGCCTATAGTTCTCTTTTTTTGGTTGGATCTTTCTCTGGTTTTGGTATCAGAGTAATACTTGCCTCCAGGAATGATTTAGGGAGGATTGCTTTTTCTCAATTTCATTGAAGAGTTTAAAGAGTACTGGCATCAAATCTTCTCTAAATTTCTTGTAGAATTCAGCTATGAATCCATCAGGACCTGGGCTTTTCTTTGTTGGTAAGTTTTGAATTACATTTTCAATTTCAATAGCTGATATTGAGTTGTTCAAAATTGCTATATCTTCTTAGTTGAGCTTTGGTAGTTCATATGTTTCTAGAAATCTGTCCATTTTCTCTGTGTTTTCCACTCTATGTGAGTAGAGATTTTCAAAGTAGGTGTACATGATCTTTTGAATTTCCATGGGATCTGTAGTAATTTCTCCCTTTTCAGTTCTTATTGCATGAATTTGGGTTTTTTTCTTTCTTTCTCTTGATAAGGTTAGCTAGGAGTTTGTCAATTTTGTTGATTTTGATTCTCTCAAAAAACCAGCTTTTTGATTCATTAATTCTTTGTATTTTTTTTAGTTTCAATTGCATTGATTTCTGCTCCAATCTTTACAATTTCCTCTTTTCTATGAGCTTTGGGCTTAGCTTGCTCTTCTTTTTTCTAGAAGCTTGAGATGGAGCATTAGGTTGTTTATTTGTACTCATTCAGTTTCTTGATATGACAATTTATTGCTATGTATTTCCCTCTTAAGACTGCTTTCATTGCATCCCACAGATTACAGTATGTTGTTTCTCTGTTTTCATTGAATTGTAGGTATTGTTTTATTTCATGTTTAATTTCATCTGTAGCCCACTGGTTGTTCAAAAGGTGGTTATTTAAATTCCATGTATTTATGCAGGTTTTACAATTTCTTTTGCCATTAATTTCCAATTTCAGTGCACTATGGTCAGATATTATACATGGTATGATTTCAATACTTTTGCATTTACATAAGAATGTTTTATGGGATAATTTATGGTCTATTTTGGAGAATGTCCCATGTGCAGCTAAGAAGAATGTGTATTCTGATGTGGTTGGGTGGAACACTCTGTAAATGTCTACTAAGTCCAGTTGCTCACAGGTATGATTCAGTTCTGTTATGTCTTTGCTGACTTTTTGTCTAGTTGATCTAGCTCTTTCTGAACATGGGCTTTTAAGATCTCCTGTTATAATTTTGGTCTTGTGTATTTGGTTTTACATGTCCATTAGTATCTGTCTTATATAGTTGGGTGCTCCTATATTTGACACATATATATTAATAATTGTTAGTTCTTCCTCTTGAATTTTTCCACTAACATGTATGTAGTGACCTTCTCTCTCTCTTTTAATCATTCTAGGTTTGATGTTCAATTGTCTGTAATTAGAATATCTACCTCGGCTTTTTTCTGGGTTCCTGTTGCATGGAATATTGTTTTCCATCCTTTATCTTTTAACCTATGAGTTTCCTTTTGGTTTGGAAGTGTTTCTTGTATACAGCATATTGTGGGTTCCTGTTTCTTGATCCATTCTGTCAATCTATTTCTTTTTATAGGTGAATTGAGGCCATTTATAGTTATGGATATCACTGATATGTACTGGCTCGACTTTGCCATGTTATTTTCCAGTTGTTTCTTACTGCTTTCCCCCTTTTTTAATTGCTTATCCTACCTGGTGGTTTCTTTCTGTTGTTGTTTTGGGGATTGTGGTCATTTTTATCTCTGTCTAGTATGTCTGTCAATACTCTTTCTAGGGTTGGTTTCGTGGACATGAATTTCTTCAGTTGTTCTTTGTCGTGGAAGTATCTTGTTGCTCCATTAAATTTGAATGAAAGTTTTTCTGGGTACATCAGTCTGGGTTGAAGGTTGTTTTCTTTCAGGGCTTGAAATACCTCACTCCAAGCTCTTCTTGATTTGAGGGTTTGTGCTGAAAAGTCTGCCATGATTTCAATGGGCTTTCCTTGATATGTGAGTTGTGTCTTTTCTCTGACAGCTTTTAATGTTCTGTTTTTATGCTGTATGTCTGAGATCTTAATTATTATGTGTCTGGGTGTGGATTTATGTTGATTGTGACTGTTTAGTGTTCTATATGCCTCACTTATCTGCATATCAGATTCTTTCCCCATGTTTGGGAAATTTTATGCTATTATTTCTGTAAATACTTATGTATGTCATTTGCCTGCACTCCTGTATCTTTGCTAATGCCCATTATTCTTTTTTTTCATTTTTTTATTTAAAGAGAAAAAAAGGAAAAAGGTAGAAATATTACAGAATTTCAAGAAAAGAAGTAAATAGTAAGAAATCAGTAGGTGATACATTACACATTGTTCTTTTAGAAATAGTTATTCAAGTTACAGGATTAAAGCACACAAGTAGGCACTAAAGCAGTGAGAATGCAAACAGATCTGTTCAACAATCCAACCATTATTCTTATATTGTTGCTGTTGGCATCATAATGGAGCTTCTGGATTGTCATTTCATGCTGCTTTGTTATTTTTAAAAGTTCTATCCTTTCCTGATCACTAACTGTGATCCTGTCCTCAAGGTCCAAAATCCTATCCTCAGCTTCCTTTATGAGATTTTGCATGCTTTCAATAGAATTTTTCATTTCTTGGATGTCTCTTTGAGTTTGTTTCATGAATTCTGCTTGCTTTCTATATTGTTCATTCAAAGTTTCAATCAGTTTCCCATACTCATGTACTTTTTTCTCTAGTTATTCTTTAGCTGCATTCAACAACTCCTTTACTAAAGTTGTTATTTCTATCTTTACATGGGAGACTACTTCTAATTTGATTTCCTCTATAGCCTGATGCAGTTGGGTTTTTTTATTTCACTCTCCATCATTTCAGAGATTCCCAGTGTGTTACTTTTGGGGTCCTCTATTTCAATGTCTCCTATACTTGCTTCTGGTGAACTATATGTTTGAGACTGCATTTTGCTTTTTCATTTTGTCATTTTCACTCTGCCTGGTGTTTTCTATGTGTAGGAGGGGATCACACACACTCTTTTCAGACACACCAAAGTCTTATAATTAGTTAGAGGGGGTTTTACTACTGGCCCTATTGATCCACTGTACACCTCTATTTTAGGGATATACTCACCACATTGATACAGTCAATCTGGTGTAGTCCAAAGTTCACCACCTGGGAGCAAAGTTCCAAATTTTCTCACACTAACTGGATCCCACTGAGATCTTCTGATGTTCCAGGTGGGAGGGAGGGCCCATCTGTAACAGTCCTGGGCAGTTTTCAGCCTTGGGCGGGCTTCCTCACTGTTCCTGGTGTCAGGGCAGGCCCACTGGGGAGGTTCCTACCCCTGAGGGGGGCTTGTGCTGTGTTTCAGGTGGCAGGGCGGGCCCTTGGTGGAGCTACCTGGCAGCCTACCCCTGATGCAGGCTTAGGCTAAGTTCCTGGAGGCAGGGCGGGCCCACGGTGGAAGTTCTGGGCAGCTTACCCCTGATGCTGGCTTCCACTAAGTTCCCGGTGGCAGGGTCAACCCACGGTGGGGGTTCCTGGCAACTTACCCGTGATGCAGGCTTCCGCTAAGTTCCTGGTGGCAGGATAGGCCCACGGTGGTGGTTCTGGGCAACTTACCCCTGATGCTGTGACATTCTCTTAAATAGACCATGTACAAGCCTATAGCATATGCTTAAGTAAATGCAAAAAAATTGTAATTATTCCATGCACATTATCTGATCATAGTGCCATGAAACTAGAAATTAATGACAAAAGAAACTGCAAAAATTCCATAAATATATGGAAATTTAATAATGCACTCTCGAACAATCAGTGGGTCACAGCGGACATTAACAAAGAAACTAAACAACATCTATAAGCAAACAAAAATATAAATACACCTTACTGTAACCTGTGGGATGCAATGAATGCAGTCCTCAGAGGGAATTTATTGCAGTTAATTCTCACATCAGCAAAACAGAATGAACACAAATAAGCAACCCAATGCTACACCTCAAACACCTAGAAAAAGAAGAGCAAGTGAAGCCCAAAGCCAAAAGAAGGGAGGAAATTATTAAAATCAGAGCAGAAATCAATGCAATAGAGACTAAGAAAACAATTCAAAGAATCAATGAATCAAAGAGTTTGTTCTTTGATAGAATAAATCAAATAGATAAGTCACTGGCCAACCTTATTTTAAAAAGGAAAGGAAAAATTCATATTCATGCAATAACAAATGAAAAGGGCAAAATCACTACAGAGCCTGTGGAAATAAAGAAGATCATCAATACCTACTTCAAAAACCTTTACTCTCATAGGTTTGATAACACAGAAGAAATGGACAGATTGGTAGGAACATATGTATTATCAAAACTGGATCAAGAAGATGCAAAACTGCTGAATAATCCAATTTCAGTTAATGAAATTGAAAATGTAATTAGAACCTTACCAACAAAGGAAAGCCCAGGTCCTGATGGATTTGCTACTGAATTCTAGAAGAAATTTAGAGAAGAGTTAATGCAAACATTCCTCAAACTCTTCAATGAAATTGAAAGGTTATCAAGTCTCCCTAATTCATTCCTGGAAGCAAGTATTATCCTAATACCAAAACCAGAGAAAGACCCAACCATAAAAGAGAACTACAGGCCAATCTCCCCAATGAACATAGATGCAAAAATTCTCAAGAAAATACTGGCAAACAGAATTCAGCAAATCATCAAGAAGATCATACACCAGGACCAAGTGGGATTCATCCCACGAATGCAGGGATGTTTTAACATATGCAAATCAAAATTGTAATGCACCATATCAATAGAGGCAAAGAAGAATCCCATGATCATTTTAATAGATATACAAAAAGCTTTTGATAAGGTCCAACACTCATTCATGATTACAGAAAACTGGAATAGATAGTCTTTTCCTCAATCTGATGAAAGTCATCTAAGACAAATCAACAGCCAGTCGTATATTAAATGGTCAAAAACTGAAAGCTTTTACTCTGAAATCAGGAATAAGACAAGGATGTCCATTATCACCACTCCTATTAAATATAGTGCTGGAAATATTAATCAGAATAATTAGACAAGAGAGAGAAACAAAAGGAATAAGGAAAGGAAAAGATGAAGTTAAATTATAATTATTTGCAGATGACATGATACTCTACATAGAGGACCCCCAAAACTCCTTTGAAAGACTTCTAGGTATTATAACCAAATTCAGTAATTTAGCTGGATACAAAGTCAACACCCAAAAATCAATAGCATTTATCTACAAATCAACAAACTCACTGAGAGAAAAATAAGAGAAACCACAGCCTTCACATAGCATCCAAAAAATGAAATACTTAGGAATCAATCTAACAAAGGAAGTAAAAGATCTATTTAGTGAAAATTGCAATATTCTGAAAAAAGAAATTGAAGAAAATCTCAGAAAATGGAAAGACATTCCTTGCTCATGGATAGGAATAACAATGTGAAAATGGCCATTCTCCCAAATTTTTTATACAGATTTAATGCAATTTCAATCAAAATAACATTAGCATACCTCACAGATCTATAGAAGTCATTCTTAAAATTCGTCTGGAACCAGAAGAGACCTAGAATAGCTAAGGCAATTCTGGGCAACAAAGGCAAGGCAAGAGGCATCACAATCCCTAACTTGAAGTTATACTACAAAGCTACTGTGATAAAATCAGCATGGTACTATAATAAAAACAGGTCAATGGAATAGATTAGAAGATAAAACAACAACTACAAACACACTCAGCCACCTTATCTTTGACAAATGGGCCAAACATGTTCATTGGAAGAAAGACAGACTCTTTAATAAATGATGCTGGAAAAACTGGTTTTCCACATGCCAAAAACTAAAATTAGACCCATGCTTATCACCATGCATTAAAGTCAAAATGGATTAAATATCTAAATATTATAATAGAAACACTAATTCTGCTGGAAGACAATACAGGTAGAAATCTTGAAGTCAGAAGGCTTGACAGAGAATTCATGAACAAAAATCAAACTGCACAAGAAATACTTCCCACAATCAATAACTGGGATCTTGTCTTATGAAAAAGTTTTTGCATATCAAAAGAAATCACCAACAGAGTGAAAAGAAAACCCAGAATTTGGGAAAAAATCTTAGTTAACTCTCCCTCAGACAAAGGGCTCCTATCTAGAACACATAAAAAATGTTAAAAGATCACGCCCCAAAATTCAAATACCAATCAAAAATGGTCATCTCAGATGAATACACACTTCTTAGCTGAAGAAATGCAAATGGCAAATAAATACATGAAAAAATGTATAGCATCATTAGTCATTAGAGAAATGTAAATTAAAACCACACTGAGATTTCATCACACTCCAGAAAGAATGGCCAGGATCAAGAAAACCACCAATAAGAAATGCTGGAGAGGCTGTGAGAGAAAATGAACTGCTCTGCACTGTTGGTGGGAATGTAGACTGATGCATCCACTGTAGAAATCAGTCTAGAGGTTCCTCAAAAAGATGAGATTGGAGGTCTCATTTGACTCAGCTATTCCATTTCTGGGAATATTCCCAGAAGAGTTGAAAACATCATACCACAGTGATATATGTGCACCCATGTTTATAGCAGCACAATTTGTAATAGCTAAATCTTGGAAGCAACCTAAAAGCCCATCAGCTGAGGAATGGATAAAAAAGATATTCTATTTTTATACAATGGAGTATTACTCAGCTATAAAGAGGGATCACATTGAGGCTTTTATAGGCAAACGGATGCAAATTGAGACCATACTCAGAAGTGAAATAAATCAAACTCACATGTGTAAACACCATATTTCTCCCTAGAGTAAGAAACTGAAAGAGTAAATAAGATACAAAATCTTCAATAAATATTATGAAAGGGTAAAAAACTACTCAAATGGGAAAAAGAAGGAAAAGAAAAAATATATAAATTTTCACATACACACTTAAGATAGCTAAGATGATTGTGCTACTAATTTTATTAGTTCTTGGAACAAAACAGCATTCATAGGATTAGATCAATTTTGCATGTTTATATCTGGTAATCTGAGTAACTATTCTGAATGTAACTATGCAAAATAACCTCAGCTATGTTCTTACCACCTTGTTTTGAAAGCCTATATTGTCATTGTTTTGAGTTCTTTGCTATTGTTATTTATTTTTCTCTTTTGTTTCTTATTTTTCTCATAATTTGTTTTGTATTGTTTTGTTTTTCCCTCCCTTGCAGAAAGGATAGATGTACATGTAGAGGATTGTACATGCCTAAAATTTCTCCTAAAGAGTTTATAAAAATTGATTTTATTACATGTGATGGAATGAATGGCTACTTTGAAGAAAACAAGACATTATGGTAGCCACTGTTGACTTCCTATCATCTTGTTGTGAAGTCCAGTAATGCTTTTATTCTTTGTTTTTATTGGCTTTAGTCTGTTTTGTATTATTTAATTTCAATATGTGTGAAGGGTATGACCAGCTATTTTGAAGAGAACAAAAGACATAATGGTAGCCATTGTTGATTTTCCTATTGTCTGGTTTTAAAGGCCTGTGATGCTTTCATTTTTTGTTTTGATCAGTTTTATACTATATTGTATTGTTTGAATACATTGTGTGTGAAGACATGGACAGCTGTTTCAAAGGAAGCAAGAGCCATTATGGTAACCACTGTTGATTTCTTGTTGTCTTGTTTTGAAATCCTGTGTTGATTGCATTGTTTTGTTCTGATCAGCTTTGTTCTGTTTGGTTTTGTTTTGGTTCATTCTCTTTAAAATAAAAAATTTAAAAAACAATAATAATAAAAAACTGAAAGAGTGATAAGATCCAAAATGTACAATAGATTTTGTAATAATGAAAGGGAAAGAAAATGCTCAAAAGGAAAGAACAACTGGGATAGGTGAAAAGAGAAAAGGAAGAAATGAAAGGATTATATGTACGTGGGTATACACATGTAACTCTATATATGTATGTGTGTACAAGATAACTATACTACTAATCTCTGTTAGTTCATCAGAAAGAACAGTTTGAACTGTTGTTGTTCGATTGTTTGATCATTTTTATGCCTAGATCTTGTAACCTGAACAACTACTTCTAAGATAACAGTATGCAAAATATTAACTAATGTTGATTTCTTACTTCTTAAAAAAATTCTGTATTGTTTCTACCCTTTTTTCTGTTTTGCTTTTTAACATAAATAATAAAAAAGATTGCATCACCAATCCCAAACAGAAATCAGTTTGGCATATCAGAAATAGTGCAGACACTGAGGTCAGACCACTTGAGTCCAATATACGAAAATGTGGGATAGTTACTGAATTCCCTTAAGCTTCAGTCTCTTCATTTTGAAAGTGAGGAGAATTATATTAATCTTAAAAATGGGTGGAAGCTCCAATTACACTGGTAAAGCTATCTAGCCCAGTGGATAACCAAATATAGACACTCAACTAATCATCACTAGTATCTTTCCCTTTGCTTCTCTGAATGCCTTGCTTGAGGAGAGTCTGGGTATATCATCATTGTAATTAGAAGCAGAGTAATAGGAAGTTACTGACATATGCGGCATAATAAAAGATGCATTTAGAGTAGCAATGGATTAGTTATGACAATAATAACTTGTATATGAGTATTAAATTTCAAGTAATGGGGAAAAAAGAGAAAACTTGGGCTAAATTGTAAAAAAGGCAAGCTTAGTAGGGAGAAAATATATTTCTATCCATCACCACTCTCCAGGTATCAATAATTTTCCTCAAGGGTTAGACAAGGAGTGTAAAGCTGGAGTTCTTTGTAAGAAAGTCTGGAACACTCCCTGTTTGTTTTTCTTAAAACAAATCTAATAGCTGAAATTTGTATGAGAAACTTCATGAGCTGTAATTGTAATTTCAAGAATCACTATACCAAGAGCCCTTGAAACCACTAGTAGAGAGAAATCTGGGTTTTTTGTGCATTGTGCTATTTCCTTTCAGATCATTAAAGTTCCTTACAGGAATGGCAAACAGTTGTTTTGATTCGCTGTGCAGTGGCCCTGGACCAGAGAATAGAAAACCTTCCTTTCTGTGCAGCCTGGCTGGTACTAGTCAGGTGAGAAAGGAATTTTCCCCAACAAGCACTTTAAGCTGCCTATGCTGTTCCTGATTAATTCAGGAGAGCAGAGCCCAGGAAAATGCTTTTCATTCCAGTTAAGCTCTTTCTGGCTCTCTCTCTTCTTCCTCAATTTGAAGAGTCTAAAGATGTATTCTCTGAAGTATCTTGGTCTCTCTTACACAGAGAGGGGTATTCAGTCCCACAAAAGGAATGCAGAAATGATTCCTTCTGGATGGCACTTGACTCAAGGGATTTCTGTCTTTCAGCATCCTCAGAAGGTGAAGACAATTCTGATTTCTGTGTCTCTGGAGAAAAATTGGGGCTGACAGCCATTAGCAGTGGGAAATTGCAATAACAACATCAAAAGAAACCCAAGAAACATGTCTGAGACAGCACCAGTTTCCATCTGTATATTTCACCTATACTAATCTCTCTCTCAGTCATCCAGTTTGAGTGATAATATGTCCTTGGTGCTGAGCAAAGCACGTTGATTTCATCTATTCTGCTCTCTGCGTTCCTCTGTTGGGGAGGGCAAGACTGGAAAATGATGGCGGGGATAGTAAATTTTTGTTATTTATTGGCAGGACTTTCTATGCCCTTTGCTAAAAGCTCTCATTGGGAGAAGCCGGCAGCAAGGAGGAAAGTATTTCTTTAGCATAGTTGTCATTTTTCAGTGAATGGAATGTAGTTAAAAAGGTCATAAATGCTGCCTCTATCTATTCACAGAGTAGTATCATCACAAGTACCAATATTTCATATTGAAGTTAAAATCAATTAATTATTTGAAATTTCCTGTTTTCAAGTAAGTGGTTACAATGGGGCTACTACCTTTTGGAGCTGTTTTAATTGTAGGGCTGGCAATCTTTAGGGGCTCATTTAAAAATTAGCATCTTGCAGATCAAAAATAGTGGCATGTGCTTCCCAAATTACTGAAAGCTGGTTTCATGTCTGGCCGTAAAAATACAAATCGACCTTTTTTTACTCTGTGTTGGTTCAGAGAGCAGCTGTTTATGATATAAAAAAATATATCATGGCTGGCTGTTTTACAGCATCTACTATAAATATGGGGGGTATTTTATTCATCTGAAGAAAACTACGAATTGGATCAAGACAAGTTAGAAGAAAAAGCAGGAGTTTCAATTTGAGTGAGTGTCACAAAACATGGACCAGGTGGAGGATTTGAGCCCTGGACTGCTTTCTGGCAGAAACCTCTCTTCCTCTCCACTAGTGCCCCCATCTCCAGCTTGTGGGATTCCCCACAACCATGATCTTCATTAAAGAATTCATGTTCTCCAATATATTGGGGATTGTGGGGAAATGAGGAGCCATTGTTGTTTACTGAAGAATTGGTCTCATGGAATTTCTATGCAAACAAATTATTAAAAAGTCATTATATAAAAGCTACCTGATGTAGCACAAATGTCCTTCACTTCAGGAAACAGCATGTCAGAATTCCCAAAACACCATGAAGTCAATTCCAGTGTCAGAATAAGGTGAGCTTTTTCATTTGTGGACCTTAGACTGTTTGTATGTTAGGATAAAGTCTGATTCCCTATAATCCAACTGTACTGGCTTGGCTGTGATTTCTCCAGCTCCACATATATAATGTTTTATTTATATTAGGTCAACCCAAATTTGGCCTGAGGCAGCCTTTGTATGAGTCCTTACATAAGGGACTACAACCTAATTTAGTACCTAACAAACTGAAAGCCTAGCTTAAGAATTTGCCTTTGTAACAAATGGCCGAGTCTCAGCCAGTCACATCAGCCAAGCTTCAGTCAGCCATGGACAGCCAACTGCTCAAACCAAGTTCAAATAAGACAAATGCTTAGCTATAGCCAATTTATCTGTCTTCATACCTCACTTCCATTTTCTGTATCTCACTTCCTTTTCTCTGGCTATACATATAACCTGCATGTATGGTGGGGTAGTATACTCTGAACCATTTTTTGTTCAGACCATTGCCCAATACTAGAATCACAAATAAAATCCAATTACATTCCCCCAAACTAGGTTTGTTGTAATTTTTTCATTTAACATTTATATCCTGCCTTGTTCCATAAAGGATTTGAGGCAGTTCACAAAAAATAAAATGTATATGGTATCAAAAAATGAAAGTAGAAAACAGAGAAAATCAGATAAAGGAAATGGGTAGAGAATTATATAACAAGAATCCAAATTCAAACCAAAAATATATTTCATATAGTCTGATAGAGTCCTCAAATAGAGAACAGAATGTAATGTATTAGATGACATCCTTGACAATCTTCCTATAATTGGTAAAAGAATAAATTTCCTCTAATGTTTTTAACAATGATCCTGAGTGCAGGCAGAAAATATAAGACTGAAGTGTTGTTCAGTAAAAAGGAATTCAATAAGTGGACAAACAATTAAATACAAATGAGTCTAAAAACTTTTAACTCCAAGCTTTTCAAAAGTATGTATGCATCTTTGTGGGAGATGAGCAGACATAGTTGTGGGGTGTGAAGCTGCAGGTCAGGCATGGTACATCATCTCGAGGGGTTAAATTTACTTGAGGAAAGAAAGTAAATAAACAGTCCATAATTTCAGCATATGCATCTATAGGCCAGCAGCTTTGCCATCACCTGGGGCCTTGTCAGAAATTCAGAATTTCAGTCTCATCTGGAGACCTACAGAATTGAAGTCTGCATTTTAACAAGATCCTCAGGTGATTCACATACATAAAAGTTTGGGAAGAGCCCATTCAGTCCTTTATTTTTTTATTCAAGTATTTATACTTCCACTATGGGATGAAATATAAAGTACAATTTTCAAAGATAATATGCCAAACTCAAGAGAAAATCTCCATTGCTGATCGTAAGTTTAGGGCTGCCTCTCTAGCCAGGTGAGAAGACCGTGAACACAAGTTCTTCTGACTTCAGGGTAAGGATGGGAATACTGGAGAAACATGGTTCTAATTTGCTAAAAAAGAAAATCACAGCTCTTCAAGTATTTAAAGACAGCTCTGAAGTCTTAATCCTCTTGCCAAGTTTTTTCTTTTGTTTCATTTTTTTTAAGTTTTATTTAATATGACATACTCCTTGGCTTCAATCATGTTCCATATTGAAGGTTACTGACTGACAATGGTGGTCTGAAAACTCACCCTCTGAAAACAAAAGGTGCTGATTTATACTATTTGCCAATTACAATGGTGTAAATGCTCTCCATCCACAATCCACAGTAGGCTCCCAAGGATTTAATAACCAGTTCACAAAATTCCTAAAGCAGTAGTTATCTCTAGCAAATGAGTACAAGCCAGCTCCAGCACACCACTGTTTTCAGGTCCTTTTCCATTCTAGCTGCCTGTCTCAGATCCATTGCAGTTTGTCAGCCTGCCCTAATCTAAGTACAATAACCCAGACAGTCTGGCAGGTACCAAATACAATTGAATTAGCCTTCCCATTACACTGTAATTAATGTAGTTCAAGACAACATTTGATACATAGCAGTCATGCACACTTTTTCTCATGATGAGTTCATAAATTAAAGATGCTAACACTCCTCCAACCAGTACACTAATGTTAATCCAAGTCATTTTCATACTGGGCTTGCATAGTTTAATTTTTAAAAAGTACATTCACTTACATGCATCTGTATTTCATTTAATCTTATTCATGTTAACTCTTCATTCTTATTTGCTGAGAACCTCCTGAATTCTGAGTCTACCACTGGCCATGGAATGTCTCTCTAGTCTGCAACTTCTACAAATTTGTTGAAGTTTTATCACAAAAGTGTTTAGTATAGTCTTTGATAAAAAGTAGCATAAGACAGGTTTAAATGGAAGGTCCTTACGACAGTATTAGAGATCTTCCTCAAGGTTGAGATTCAAAATCAGACATAAATCCATGTATCTATTCCATCATCCAAATCATATTTTTTGCTTGTCATCCACAAAAATATCACACTAGTCCTGAAATAGCTTGCTGAGATACAGATGCATTGTATATAAAGCATCTTTCTTATGGGCAGTTTTAGTAACACTATCTGAAAAGTGAAACACAGATTGAGTGTGATTTTTTAAAGAATTTATTAATAATCATAACTTTCTATTTTAGGTGCCTCAAAATTAACCATTTAATTGTGCACTTCTAATTTCTCCAAGCACCAATATCCAGATCAGTGGATTGGTACTATAGTATTTTCATTTACTCTTATATTTTTTTCACCAAAACAGGAAACTGAGCAAACTGGGAAAGGCTAGTAGTTGGCATTAGACTGTGACTAGGATGGTTGTGCAATTGGAGACAATTTGAGTAATCAAGGGAAGTTTTGACCACTAGGCAAAACTTGGTGTGTGGGGAGTATAATTCTACATAATACTTTGGTTCAAGCAATGTGTGTCATGGGAGTTTCTCAAGAGATAATAGGGGCTAGAATGGGCAGGCAATGACCCAAGGAGAGAAGAGACTGTGGTATGAGGGTCTTCTGTCAGCAAGTTGCAAGCTCAGGACCAAAAACAGACTCTAATACTCACATTATGGATAGATAGTACAAGAAAGGCCCTGTGTCCCAGAACCAGAGAACAAATTGAGGACTAGACTGGTTATCAGGAGTATATGATGGCAGATTACCAAGTCACTGAACCAGGACCTCCCTGACTGAAGTCACCCTTCTCCTAGTACCTGACTTGGGGTGAACTTTCAAGTGGGCATAAGATTATTCCCAGCTGTGAGAAGAGGAAGGATGAAAATATAGAAAACTAGGCAGATCCTAAAATCTTTAACCTTTTAACCTGTGAGCAATACACTTCTTTGGCAACTGAGAATCAGACTCCTGAGTAACAGGACTGCTAGCTCCCATCCTGGCCCTGCTACCTGCTAGCTATATATCTTAAGCAGGTTATCTGTGCCTCTGTTTCCACATATGAAGAGTAGAGCTTCAGTACATATCTCACAATGTTATCATGAGGAATCAATTAGTCCAAATACGAAAAAAATTCAGAACCAGTTTCTGGCACCTAGTAAGTACCACATTACTATTAGTATAAGTTTCCTTTTCCAGTAGGAAAATGTAGATATGTGCCAATCTTTCAGTGTCTCTTCCCTTCTTGACAATTTTCCTGGTAACCTATCACTATCCTGTTATCTCATCTGCATGTCCTTTCAGTGACGTCACAATTAATTTTTCCAGGCTTGGAGATTTTAACTCATTCAAAGAAGCTAGAGGTTTGGGACCATCAATCCCGGTGGCTAAAAAAAAAAAGCCCATCGCAAGAAAAAAGGCAAGCCGGTACTGCACCACGAAGGAAAGCTTTGGAAAATCACTGGAAACACGGAAATATAGAAAAATGACAAAACAAAAGACCAAAATGTAATCTCAAGCCACCAGCCCATCGCAAGAAAACCTAGGAGCCGTGTACATAGAAGAAACTACTACACATACACCTGAAATGCATGAAATGATATCAACTGAAACAAAGAAGAAAGTATGGGAAGCTATAAGGGAACTCAAATCAGAAATATTCTCCCAGAAATGATAAAATCAGTGAAAGAAATGATAAAAGCAGTGAAAGAAATACTGAATGCATCCAACGAAGACACAGCTAAAAAATTAGAGGAACAAAGCAAAATGATAGAATCCCTGAATGAACAGTTTAAGAGACAAACAGAATGCATTAAGCAGATTCAAAGAGATATACAGGATATCAAAAACTCGAATGAAAATTGCAAAAACTGCCTCAACGAAAGTGAAGATAGAATCTCAGACCTTGAAGATAAGACTGAAGCTAGTGAACAAGAAAGAAAAGATCTTCTAACAATAACAAGAAATCAGGAAATAACAATTTAATGGCTGCAAGATGATGCAAAGAAAAACAATATAAGATTAATAGAGATAAAAGAAAAAGAAGGGGAAAACACAAATGATATCAAGAGGCTATTTACAGAAGTAATAGCTGAAAACTTCCCAAACATGAGTATGGAAACGGACATATGGATTAGTGAAGCATATAGAACTCCAAATAGCCATAACCAAAACAAAACTACACCCAGACATATAATAATCACCATTCCAGAAATCCAACATAAGAACAGAATATTAAAATGTGTTAGAGAGAAAAGGCAGGTCACCTATAAAGGAAAACCTATCAGAATCACAGCAGACTTCTCAACACAAACAATGAAGTCAAGAAGAGCATGGAGTGAAGAATTTGAGATCCTTACACAAAATGACTTCCAATCCAGATTGATGTACCCTGCAAAACTGTCCTTCAAAATGGATGGAGAAATAAGATACTTTCATGACAAAGAGCAGCTGAAGAACTTCATGATCACCAAACCAAACATACAAAGAATACTGAAGGACATTCTAGATACACATATGAAAAAACCACTAAGCAAGACAGACAATTAAACAGAATGGAAAGCTAAGATACAACATCAGAAAGATAACATGTCAACAATAAACCACTATATGACAGTTATAACCATTAATGTAAATGGCCTCAATTCACCAAATAAAAGAAACAGACTGGCAGAATGGATCAAGAAACAACATCCAACCATATGCTATCTACAAGAAACCATCTAACCCAAAAGGAAACTCATAGACTGAAAGTCAAAGGATGGAAAAAAATACTCCATGCAAGAGGAACTCAAAAAAAGTGGGAGTAGCTATTCTGTTTGCAGACCATGTGAACTTCAAACCAAGAATGGTCCAAACAGACAAAGAAGGTCACTACATACTACTTAGGGGAAAACTGCAAGAGAAAGAGATAACAATCTTAAATATATATGCACCAAATTCCAGAGCACCCAACCACACAAAGCAAGTATTAACAGAAATGAAAAATCGAATAGGCAATAACACAATTATAACAGGGGACATTAACACACCATTGACACAAAGGGATAGATCAACTAGACAGAAAATCAGCAAAGAAATAACAGAACTGAATCACACCTGTGAACAAATGGATTTGATAGACATATACAGAGTGTTCCATCCAACAACATCAGGCTATACATTCTTGTCAGCAGTATATGGGACATTCTCTAAAATAGACCATATACTAACCCACAGAACATATTTAAGTAAATGCAAAAGAATTGAAATTATCCCATGCATGTTATCTGATCATAGCACCATGAAACTGGAAATTAATAATAAAAGTAACTGAAAAAACCACCCAAACACATGGAAATTAAATAATACACTCTTGAGCAAGCAGTGGATTACAGAGGAAATTAAAGAAGAAATTAAACAAAATCTACAAGCAAACAAAAATACAAATACAACTTACAGGAACCTGTGGGATGCAATGAAAGCGGTCCTCAGAGTAAAATTTATTGCACTGAGTTCCCACATTAGGAAAACAGAACAAACACAAATAAGCAAACCTCAAACATCTAGAAAAAGAGGAGAAAGCCAAGCCCAAAGCCAAAGGAAGGGAGGAAATTATAAAGATCAGAGCAGAAATTAATTCAATAGAGACTAAGAAAACAATTCAAAGAATCAATGAATCAAAGAGTTGGTTCTTTGAAACAATAAATAAAATTTATAAGCCCCTATCCAGCATAATTTTTAAAAGGAAAGAAAAGACTCAAATTCATGCAACACAGAATGAAAAAGGAGAAATCACTACTGACCCTGTGGAAATACAGAAGATCATCAACAACTATTTTGAAAACCTCTACTCTCATAGGGTCAATAACACAGAAGAAATGGCCAGATTCTTAGAAACATATGAACCACCAAAGCTGGATCAAGAAGATGTAAAACTGCTGAATAACCCAATTTCTATGAAAGAAATTGAAAATGTAATCCAGTCCATACCAACAAAGAAGAGCCCAGGCCCACAAGGATTCACTGTGAAATTCTACAACAAATACAAAGAAGACTTAATGCCAACACTCCTCAAACTCTTCAATGACATTGAAAGGGAAGCAAATATCACTCCTTAAGTCATTCCTGGAAGCAAATATCATTCTAGTACCAAAACCTGAGAAAGACCCAACTAAAAAAGAGAACTACAGGCCAATCTCCCTAATGAACATAGATGCAAAAATTCTCAGTAAAATATAGGCAAACAGGATGCAGCAAATCATCAAGAAGATTATGCACCATGAACAAGTGGGATTCATCCGAGGCATGCAGGGATGGTTCAACATACGTAAATCAGTAAATGTAATCCATTACATCAATAGAGCCAAAAGCAAGAATCACATGATCATTTCTATAAATGCAGAAAAAGCTTTTGATAAGATCCAACACCCATTCATGATAAGAATCTTACAGAGAATTGGAATAAATGGTTTTTACCTCAATATGATAAAAGCCATCTATGACAAACTAACAGCCAGTGTCATATTAAATGGCCCAAAACTGAAAGCCTTTACCTTGAAATCAGGCACAAGACAAGGATATCCCTTATCACTGCTCCTATTCAATATAGTACTGGAAATACTAGCCAGAGAAATTAGACAAGAGAGAGAAATAAAAGAAGTAACGATAGGAAAAGAGGAAGTTAAATTATCATTATTTGCAGAAGACATGATACTCTACATAGAAGACCCCCAAACCTCCAGTGAAAGGCTCCTAGATATAATAAATAAATTCAGCAAAACAGCTGGATACAAAGTCGGTACTCAAAAATCAATAGCATTCTTCTACACTAACACCAAAATCACCGAGAGAGAAATAAGAGAAGCCACACACTTCACACTAGCATCCAAAAAACTGAAATACTTAGGAATTAATCTAACGAAAGGTGTAAAAGAGTTGTACAGGGAAAATTATAATACCCTGAAAAAGAAATCAAAGAGAACCTCAGAAAATGGAAAGACATCCCTTGTTCATGGTTAGGAAGAATAAATATTGTGAAAATGGCCATTCTCCCAAAATTGTTATACAGATTCAATGCAATCCCAATGAAAATACTTCTAATATACCTCATAGATGTAGAGAAATTACTCCTAAAATTCATCTGGTACCAGAAGAGACCTAGAATAGCAAAGACAATTTTAAGTAGCAAAGCCAAGGCATGAGGCATCACAATCCCTGACTTGGAGTTATGCTACAAAGCTACCATAATAAAATCAACATGGCATTGGAATAAAAACAGGCCTGAAGATTAATGGAATAGACTAGAAGATAAAACTACAAACACACACAACCACCTTATCTTTGATAAAGAGACCAAGCATGTTCACTGGAAGAATGACAGTCTCTTTAATAAATGGTGCTGGAAAAACTGGCTATCCATATGTTGAAAACTAAAATTAGACCCACGCCTGTCACCATGTACTAAACTAAAATCTAAATGGATGAAAGATCTAAATACTAAAACAGAAACACTAAATCTGTAGGAGAAGAAATCAGGTAAAAATCTTGAAGACATAGGGGTTGGTAGAGAATTCATGAACAAGAACCAAACTGCCTGGGAAATATTTCCCAGAATCAATAACTGGGATCATGTCTTACTAAAGAGTTTCTGCATGTCAAACTAAATTTCCAGCAGAGTGAAAAGAAAAACCACAAACTGGGAAAAAAATCTTATTGAACTGTACCTCAAAGGATTTCTGTCCAGAACTTATAAAGAATTTTAAAAAATCAGACCCCTGAAATTCAAAGACCCAATCCAAAAATAGGCATCCAAGATGAACACACAGTTCTCAGATGAAGAAATACAAATGGCAAATAAATAGATGAAAAAATGTTCATCATCATTGGTCATGAGAGAAATGCAAATTAAAACCACACTGAGATTCGATCTCACTCCAGAAAGAATGGCCAGGATCAACAAAACTACCAACAACAAATGCTGGAGGGGCTGTGGGGAAAAAGGAACTCTTCTGCACTGTTGGTGGGAGTGTAGACTGGTGCAACCACTGTGGAGGTCAATCTGGAGATTCCTCAAAATGCTGGGGTTGGAGGGCCTATTTGACCCAGCTATTCTACTCTTACGCACATTCCCAGAAGAACTGAAAACACTGTAACACAGTGATATATGTGCACTCATGTTTATAGCGGCACAATTTGTAATGGCCAGATCTTGGAAACAACCTAAGTGCCCATCAACTGAGGAATGGATTAAAAAAAATGTGGCACTTTTATACAATGAAGTACTACTCAGCTATAAAGAATGATCACATTGAGATATTTATAAATAAATGGATGCAACTTGAATCCATACTCACAAGTGAAATAAATCAAACTCACATGTATAAATACTTTATAGTCTCCCTAGTGTAAGAAATGATAAGAGTACATAAGATTTTATGGTAATCATTGTTCACCATTATATTGCTTTGAAGTCTTATGTTTTCATTCATTGCTTGGAATGGTTTTATTGTTTTGTTTGATCTTAATATATGTGATGGTATGAATAGTTACTTTGAAGAAAAGACAATATGGTAGCCATCGTTGATTTGATATCATCTTGCTCTGAAGTCCTACCATGCTTTTGTTTTTCTATTACCATTGGTTCTATTATGTTGTGTCTCATTGGATTTAAATATGTATGATAGTATAAACAAATTTTTTATGGAAAATGAGATAATATAGTAGCCATTGTTCATCTCCAGTTATTTGGTTCAGAATCCCTTGTAATACTTTCATTCTCTTGAGTGGCTTTATTCTATTTTGTTATGTTTGACATTATTGTGTGTAAAGGTAAGCTCAACTATTTCAAAGAAAGAGACATTATGATAGCTACTGTTAATATCCAATTGTCTCATTGTGAAGTGCTGTGTTGCTTACATTGTTCTGTTCTGATCGGCTTAGATCTGGCCTCTTTTGTTCTATTCTCTTTAAAATAAAAAAAATAGAAAATAACAGAAGCAAAATGCAATCTCAGATCTCCAGTCCATCAAGAGCAGTTCTAGGAGACAGCAAGATACAGGAAAATGAAAGACACACACCTGAAATTTTTGAAATGGTAGCAATCAAAATAAAGAAACAAGTCTATGAGGCTACATAAATGAGATAAGAAATAATCTCTCAGGTAAAAAAAAAGAAATGATAATCATAATTTAGGAATTACTCAGGAAATCTAGAGTAAACATAGATAAAATAGAGGAGCATAGGAAAGTGATGGACACCACAAATAACAATATAGGCAAGAAGCAGAATGCATAAAAACAAATTCAAACAGATATTCATGAAATTATGAATTCCACTGAAAGTTGACAAAACCACTTAAATGAAACTGAAGACAGACGTTCAGACCCTGAAGACAGGATTGCAGCTGTTAATCACAAAAGTAAAGATCTCTTAAAAATAAGGGATCAGGAAATAATTCAACAGCTGCAAGATGATGCAAAGAAAAACAGGATAAGACAGATAGGTGCCCATGAAAAAGCAGGAGTCAATAAATGACATAAAAGTCTATTTGCAGGGAACTCAGTGCAAGCCCGCCTCAGGGCAAGGCTACCCTTAACCTCTACTGAGGGCCTGCCCTGCCCCCTGGAACATCGACGAAGCCTGCACAAGACTGAAAACTGCCCTGGACTGCTACAGATGGGCCCGCCCTGCCACCTGGAAAATCAGAAGATCTCAGTGGGATCCAGTTAGTGTGAGAACATTTGGAACTTTGCTCCCAGGTGACGAACTTTGGACTGCACCGGATTGACAGTATCAATGTGGTGAGTATACCCCTAAAATAGAAGTGTACAGTGGATCAGTAGGGTCAGTAGTAAAACCCCCTCCAACTAACTGTAAGACTTTGGTGTGTCTGAAAAGAGTGTGTGTGATCCTCTCTTACACATAGAAAACACCAGGCAGAGTGAACATAACAAAACGAAAAAGCAAAATGCAGTCTCAAACATATAGTTCACCAGAAGCAAGTATAGGAGACATTGAGATAGAGGAACCCAAAAGTAACACACCAAGAATCTCTGAAATGATAGAGTGAAATAAAAAAACCCATCTGCATCAGGCTATAGAGGAAATCAAATTAGAAGTAGTCTCCCATGTAAAGATAGAAACAACAAATTTAGTAAAGGATTTGTTGAATGCAGCTAAAGAAGAACTAGAAAAAAAGTATATGAGCAGGGGAAACTGAATGAACAATATAGAAAACAAGCAGAATTCATGAAACAAACTCAAAGAGATATCCAAGAAACAAAAAATTCTATTGAAAGCATGCAAAACCGCCTAAAGGAAGCTGAGGATAGGATTTCGGACCTTGAGGACAGGATCACAGTTAGTGATCAGGAAAGCATAGAACTTTTAAAAACAACAAAGCAGCATGAAATAGCAGTGCAGAAGCTCCATGATGATGCCAAGAGCAACAATATAAGAATGGGCATTAGCAAAGATACAGGAGTCCAGGCAAATGACATATGGGAAGTATGTGCAGAAATAATAGCATAAAATTTCCCAAACATGGGGAAAGAATCTGATATGCAGATAAGTGAGGCATATAGAACACTAAACAGTCACAATCAACATAAATCCACACCCAGACACATAATAATTAAGATCTCAGTCATACGGCATAAAAACAGAATATTAAAAGCTGTCAGAGAAAAGACAGAACTCACCTATCAAGGAAAGCCCATTAGAATCATGGCAGACTTTTCAGCACAAACCCTCAAGTCAAGAAGAGCTTGGAGTGAGGTATTTCAAGCTCAGAAAAAAAAACAACCTTCAACCCTGACTGATGTACACAGCAAAACTTTCATTCAAATTTAATGGAGAAACAAGATACTTCCATGACAAAGAACAACTGAAGAAATTCATGTCCACCAAACCAACCCTAGAAAGAGTACTGACATACATACTAGACAGAGATAAAAATGACCACAATCCCCAAAACAACAACAGAAAGAAACCACCAGGTTGGATAAGCAATTAAAAAAGGGGGAAAGCAGAAAGAAACAACTGGAAAATAACATGGCAAAGACAAGCCAGTACGTATCAGTGATATCCATAACTATAAATGGCCTCAATTCACCTATAAAAAGAAATAGATGGACAGAATGGATCAAGAAACAGGAACCCACAATATGCTGTATACAAGAAACACATCTGACCCAATAGGAAAAAGTTAAAGGGTTAAAAGTTAAAGGGTGGAAAACAGTATTCCATGCAACAGGAACCCAGAAAAAAGTAGGGTTAGCTATTCTATTTGCAGACAATGTGAACTTCAAACCTAAAATGATTAAAAGAGATAGAGAATGTCACTACATACTTGTTAGTGGAAAAATTCAAGAGGAAGAACTAACAATTATAAATATATATGCACAAATACAGGAGCACCCAACTATATAAGACAGATTGTAATGGACATGAAAAACCAAATACACAAGAACACAGTTATAACAGGAGATCTTAAAAGCCCATTGTCACAAAGAGATAGATCAACTCGACAAAAAGTCAGCAAAGAAATAAAGGAACTGAATCAAACCTGTGATTAATTGGACTTAGTAGACGTTTAAAGAATGTACCCAACCACATCAGAATACACATTCTTCTCAGCTGCACATGGGACATTCTCCAAAATAGACCATATATTATCCCATAAAACATTCTTAATTAAATGCAAAGGTATTTAAGTCATACCATGAATAATATCTGACCATAGTGCAGTGAAATTGGAAATTAATGGCAGAGGAAATTTAAAAACCTGCATAAATACATGAAATTTAAATAACTGCATTTTGAACAACCAGTGGGGTACAGGTAAAATTAAAGAAGAAATAAAACAATACCTAGAATTCAGTGAAAATAGAGAAAAAACATACTGTAATCTGTGGGATGCAATGAAAGCAGTCTTAAGAGGGAAATATATAGCAATAAATTGTCATATCAAGAAAACAGAATGAGCACAAATAACCTAATGCTCCATCTCAAGCTTCAAGAAAAAGAAGAGCAAGCTAAACCCAAAGCTCATAGAAGAGAGGAAATTGTAAAGATTGGAGCAGAAATCAATGCAATTGAAACTAAAAAAAAACCCTAAGGATTAATGAATCAAAAAGCTGGTTTTTTGAGAGAATCAACAAAATTGACAAACCCCTAGCTAACCTTACCAAGAGAAAGAAAGAAAAAACCCAAATTCATGCAATAAGAACTGAAAAGGGAGAAATTACTATAGATCCCATGGAAATTCAAAAGATCATGTACACCTACTTTGAAAATCTCTACTCACATAGAGTGGAAAACACAGAGGAAATGGACAGATTTCTGGAAACATATGAACTACCAAAGCTCAACCAAGAAGATATAGCAACTTTGAACAACCCAATATCAGCTATTGAAATTGAAAATTGATTAAAAAATGAAATACTTAGGAATCAACCTAACTAAAAATGTAAAAGACCTATATGCTGAAAATTATACTACACTGAAAAAGGAGATGGAAGAGGATATTAGAAAATGGAAGGACATTCCTTGATCATGATTAGGAAGAAACAACATTGTGAAAATGGCCATACTCCCAAAACTGTTACACAGATTCAACGCAATCCCAATCAAAAAACCACTGACATACCTCACAGATCTAGAGAAAACACTACTAAAATTTGTTTGGAAACAGAAGAAACCTAGAATAGCAAAGGCAATTCTAGGCAACAAAAGCAAGGCAGGAGGCATTTCAATTCCTGACTTGAAACAGTACTATAAAGCCACAGTGATAAAATCAGCTTGGTACTGGCAAAGAAATAGACCTGAGGATCAATGGAACAGATTAGAAGATGCAAGCACAACTACCAAGACTCTCAGCCACCTGATATTTGACAAAGGGGCTAAATATGTCCACTGGAAGAAGGATAGTCTCTTTAATAAATGGTGTTGGAAAAATTGGCTCTCTACATGCCCAAGACTGAAACTAGATCCATGCATATCACCATGCACAAAACTAAAGTCTAAATGGATCAAAGACCTCAATATTAAAACAGAAACACTAAATCTACTGGAAGACACGGTAGGTAGAAGTCTTGGAGACATAGGGGTAGGCAGAGAATTCATGAACAAAACGCAAACTGCACGGGAAACACTTCAAAGAATCAACAAATGGGATCTCACATTATTGAAAATTTCTGCACTTCAAAGGAAATCACCAACAGAGTGAAAAGAAAACCCACAGAGTGGGAAAGAATTTTAACCAGCAACCCCTCAGACAAAGAACTTTTGTCCAGAATATATAAAGAATTGAAAAATATCAAACCCCCCAAATTCAAAGACCCTCTCCAAAAATGGGCATCTGAGATGAACACACAGTTCTCAGAGGAAGATATACAAATGTCAAATAAATACATGAAGAAATGTTCAGCATCACTGGTCATTCGAGAAATGCAAATTAAAACAGTATTGAGATTCCACCTTACTCCGGAAAGAATAGCTGCCATCAAGAAATCAACTGATAACAAATGTTGGCAAGGCTGTGGGGAAAAAGGAACACTGCTCCACTGTTGGTGGGAATGTAGACTGGTGCAACCACTATGGAAATCCATATGGAGAATTCTCAGAAGACTAGGATTGGAAGCCCCATTCAATCCAGCTATTCCCCTCCTGGGTATTTTCCCAGAAGAAATGAAAAATTCATATCACAGTGATATATGTGCACCCATGTTCATAGCTGCACAATTTGTGAGAGCAAATGCTGGAGACAACCAAGATGCCCATCAACTGCAGAGTGGATGAAAAAGATGTGGCATTTTTACACAATGGAATGTTACTCAGGTATAAAAAAGGATGATCTTGAGGCCTTCCTAGGCAAAGGGAGACAACTTGAGACTATCCTCATTAGTGAAATAAGTAAGAATCATATTTATAAATATCATATTGTGTCTCTAGTGTAAAAGTAAATAAGAACTACAAGAGTAATAAAACCAAAATGTGTAATTGCTATTGTAAAAAGGAGAGGAAAAGAAAGTGCTCTAAGGGATATAACTGCATGTATGTTTGGGTGTGTAAAGTAGATGACCATATTGCTGAATTTTTGTTGAATCTTTGAGCATAGCTGTTTGTAGTCTGACTGTTTGAATATTTACTATGTACCCTTTAACTTTGTAACTTGAACAACTACATCCAGGATGACAGTATGTAATTTATAAATTACTGATTTCTTAGTGGGGCTTTTTCTCGTTCTCCTTTTTCTTTCTTTTAGAATTCTGTATTGTTGCTACCCTTTTTTCTGTTTTGTTTTTTTTCCTCTGTTTAAATTAAAATTTTAAAATATATAATTGCTAGTATAAAAAGAGGAAATAGGAAGTACTATAAAAGATATAGCTGTATGTATGCTTAGGTTTGTGGGATTGATAACCATATTTCTAGGTTCTTGTTGGATTGTTGAACAGATCTGTTTGCACTCTCACTGCTTGAGTGTCCACATTGTGTGCTTTAATTCTGTAACTTGAATAGCTGTTTCTAAAAAAACAATATGTAATTTATCAGCTAGTGATTTCTTACTGTTTATCTTTTCTTGAAATTCTTTAATATTTCTACCTTTTTTCCTGTTTTTTCTCTTTAAATAAAAAAAGAATTTAAAAAAGTCTATTTGCACAATAGAAAATTTCCCAAAAGCGTGAATAGATTTTGACATGCAGATAATTGCATCATGTACAACTCCAATTATCCATGATCACAATAATTCTATACACAGATGTATATTAATCAACATCCCAGAAATGCAGCACATGAACAGAATATTAAAAGCTGTTAAAGAAAAGAAACAGTTCACCTATAAAGGAAAGACCATCAGAATCAAGACTGCCATCTCAACACTCTCCCTCAAGTCAAGAAGAGTTTGAAGTGAAGTGTTTCAAGTCCTAAAAGAAAACAACTTCCAACCAAGATTGATGTACCCTGCAAAAATCTTTCAAAGTTAATGGAGAAATAAGACATTTCCATGACAAAGAACAAATGAAGAAATTCATGGTCCCCAAACTAACCCTTCAAATAGTACTGAAAGGTATTCTAGACAGAGATGAAAATGAGCACAATTCCCAGATCAACTGAAACAAACCACCTAGCTGGGCAAGCAGTTAAACAGAGGGAAAAAGCAGGGAACCAACAACAGGAAAATAACATGACAAAGATAAGCCAAAACATATCAGTTATAACCATTAATATAAATGGCCTCAATATAACAATCAAAAGAAATAGAGTCACAGAATGAATCAAGAAACAAAATCCAACAATATGCTGTATAAAAGAAACATTTAACTCAAAAAATTTATAGACTGAAAGTCAAGGGATGGAAATCAATATGCAACAAGAACCTAGAAAAAGAGAAAGGGTAGCTATTCTGTTTGCAGACTATGTGAACTTCAAACCAAGAATGGCCAAAGAGATAAAGAATATCACTACATACTTGTTAGGGGAAAACTTTTAGAGGAAGAGGTAACAATCATAAATATATATGCAACAAATATGGGACACCCAACTGTAAAAGACAAATATTAATACACATGAAAAATCAAATAAGCAATTTTAAAGGGGGAGATTAATACACCATTGTCACAAAAAATAGATCAACAGGACAAAAAATCAGGAAAGAAATATCAGAAATGAACCAAACTTGTGAACAAACGTTATTCACAGAGTGTTCCACCCAACAACACCAGAATTCACATTCTTCTCAGCTGCACATGAGACATTCAATAAAATAGACTATGTACTAGTCCATAGAAGTGCTTAAGTAAATGGAAAAGAATTAAAATTATCTCATGTATATTATCCGACCATAGTACAATGAAAGGTGGAAGGTAATGGCAAAGGAAACTGAAAAAACTCCATAAACTCATGGAAATTGAACAATACCTCCTAAACTACTAGTGGTTCAAAAATGAAATTAAAAAAGAAATTAAACAATATCAACAATGAAATGAAATGCAGATACAACATACCCTAACCTGTGGGGTGCAATGAAAGCAGTCCTCAGAGGGAAATTTATAGCAGTCAATACTCATATCAGTAAAACAGAATGAGCAATAATAAACAACCTAATGTTGCACCTCAAGCTTGTAAAAAAAAAAAAAAAAAGAAAAGCAAGTCAAAACCAAAGCCCATTCAAGGAAAGAAATTATAGTGATCAGAGCAGAGATTAACACAATTGAGACTAAAAAACAATACAAAGAATTAAGGAATTGAAGAGTTGGTTCTTTGAAAGAATAAATCAAATTCACAAAACTCTAGGAAATCTTATAAAAAAGAAAGAAAACAATCAAATTCATGCAATGAGGAATGAAATGGATGAAATCACTACAGATTCTGTGGAAATTCAGAAGATCATCAATACCTACTTTGAAAAATCTTTATTTGCATAGGATGGAAAATACACTAGCAATGAACGGATTCCTAGATACATAGGACTTACCAAAGCTGAATCAGGAAGATATAAAAATTCTGAGTAATCTGATATCACTTAACAAAAATGTAATAAAAATCTTACCAACAAAGAAAAGTTCAGGTCCTGATGGTTTCACCCCTAAATTCCACAAGAAATTTGGAGAAAATTTAATTGTAATGCTCCTCAAACTCTAATGAAATTGAAAGGGAAGCAATCTTCTCCGACTCATTCCTGGAGGCACGTTTGACCCCAATATCAAACCCAGAGAAAGATCTAACCTTAAAAAGAACAAACTATAGTTTAATCTCCTTAATGAACATAGATGAAAAAATCCTCAATAAGATGCTGGGAAACAGAATGCAGCAAATCATCGGGAAGATTATACGCCATGACCAAGTGGGATAATCTCAGGAATGTAAGGATGGATCAACATGTGCAAATCAATAAATATAATACATCACATCAACACAGCCAAAGATGAAAATAATAGATCATCTAATTAGAAATTTAAAATAAGCTTTTGATGAAGTCCAGCACTCCCTAATGATAAAAACCCTGCAGAACATTGGAATAGATGGTCTTTGCCTCAATCTGCTAAAAGCCATATATGACCAACCAACAGCCAACATCTTCTTAAATGGACAAAAACTGAAAGCTTTCACTCTAAAATCAGGGACAAGACACAGATGTCCATTATCAGCACTCCGACTGAATATATCCTGGAAACACTAGCCAGAACAATTAGACAAGAGAGAAACATAAAAGGAATAAGGATAGGAGAAAGAAATTAAATTATCATTATTTGCAGATGACATGATACTTTACATAGAAGATCCCAAAAACTCCACCAAAAGACTTCTATATTTAATAACCAAATTCAATAGCATATCTGGATACAAAATCAACACTCAAAAATCAATAGCATTCCTGTACACAAATAAAAAAATCACTGTGAAAGTGGTTGATTAGTTGTGTCAACTTGAGACACTTAGAAGCTTAACTAAATTGGTTTAGAAGTTCAACACCCAAGAGTGTAGAAGACCCAACCTAGGGTGGCTCATCTCCTGGATGGTATAAAAGGGAAAGAGGAAAGACTGATGATGTTCTGTTCTTTGAAGGAACTCCAGTCTTTTTGCCTTTGGCTTGGACATTGTCTCCTTGCTTCCAGTGCAGATTCATTGGCTTCTGCCTTGGATCCTTCAGTCTTGCAGCATAGATTCTTCAGCCTTCCATCCCAGATCCATTGGCCTGCTGGTGCAGACTTGTACAAGACACTACATTGTACTCTGGACTTGGATTGAATCCTTTGGCCTCTGGTGTGCAGACACCCTCTGCATGTTTCTTCATCTGGCTCTGTGGCTGACTGTCAAAAGCCAATCATGTAATTTCCTATACATTTTTATATGTTGTGTTATATCTGTAAAACCCTGACTGATACAGAGAGAAATTAGTGAAACACCCTTCACAATAGCTCCCCCAAAATGAAATACTTAGTAATCAATCTAACACAGGAAATAAAAGATCTATATACTGAAAATTTCAGTACTTTGATAGAGGAAATCAAAGAGGATATCAGAAAATGGAAAGATATTCTTGCTCATGGATAGGAAGAAGCAACATAGTAAAAATAGCCATACTCTCAAAATCATAAATAGATTCAACACAATTACGATGAAAATACCATTAGCATGCCACATAGAACTAGAGAAAATATTCCTAAAATTCATTTGGAAACAGAAGAGACCTAGAATAGCCAAGGCAATCCTGGACAAAAAAGACAAGGTAGGAGACATCACAATCCCTGACTTGATATTGTACTACAAAGTTACTGTGATTAAATCAGCAAGGTACTGACAAGAAAACAGACTTGAGTATCAGCGGAACAGATTAGAAGATGTAGGCATGATACAAACACACTCAGTCATCTTATGTTTGACAAAGGGTCCAAACATGTTCACTGGAAGAAAGATAGCCTCTTTATTTATTTTTTACCAGTACCGGGAATCGAACTCATGACCTTGCACTTGCCAGGCAGGTGCTTATGCCACTGAGCTAAATCCCCAGCCTGATAACCTCTTTAAAAAATGGTGCTGGAAAAACTGGCTATCTACATGCTAAAGACTAAACTCGATCCATGTGTATCACCATGCACTGAACTAAAGTCAAAATGAAACAAAGAGCTAAATATTAAAACAGAAACAATAAATCTACTGGAAGAGAAAGTAGGTAGAAATCTTGAAGACATAGGGTTAGGCAGAGAGCTCATGAACAAAACCCAAACTGCATGGGAAATACTTCAAAGAAGTATTAGAATATAAGGATGTTTTTTGCACATCAAAAAATCACCAACAGAGTTAAAAGAAAGCCCACAGAGTAGGAAAAAATTATAGCCACTCGTCCCTCAATATACTTAGATCTATAACATATAAAGAATTTTTAAAAATCAGACCTTCCAAATTCAAAGACTCAATCCAAAAATGGGCATCTGGATGAATAAATACTTCTCAGATAAAGAAATACAAATAGCAAATAAATATATGAAAAAAATGTTCAACATCACTGTTCATTTGAGAGATGTAAATTAAAACAACAGTAAGATTCCATCTCACCTCAGTAAGAATGGCTATCCTTAAAAAATAAACCAATAAGAAATGCTGGCAGGGCTGAGGTGGGGAGGAACCCTTCTACACTGTTGGTGGGAATGTAGACTGATACAACTGCAGTGGAAATCAGTATGGAGATTCCTCACACCCTAGGATTAGAGTTCCCATTTGACTCAGCTATTCCCCTTCTAGATATCTTCCCAGAAGAACTAATATCATACTGCAGCAATATATGTGCAACTGGGTTTATAGCAGCACAATTTGTAATAGCTAAATCTTGGAAACAACCCAAATGCCCATGCACCAGGAAATGGATAAAAATGTTGTTGTCTTTTTATGCAATGGAATACTACTCAGCCATAAAGAAGGATAAACTTGAAACTTCTATAGGTAAATAGATACAACTCAAGACCATACTCATAAGTGAAATAAATCAGATTCACATATGTAGACATTGTATTGTCTCTCTGGTGTGAGAAATTGAAAGAGTAAATAATGTATAAAATGTACAATTGATATGGTGAAGCAGAATGAAATTGTTTAAAAAGAAAAAGGAACTCGGATAGGCGAAAGGGGGAAAGAAGGAAGGGAAAAGGGAGAGAAATGCAAGTTAGCTATACTATTAGTGTCTCATTTCATTGAAAATGAAGGTTTGTGCTAATATCAACTGGAGAATTTTTATGCCCATATCTTGTGCTCTGAGTAACTACTTTGAAGATGACAATATACAATATATTAACTATTGTTATTCTCCTATTACTTTGTTATGAATTTGTATTACTTTTTTTCAATAATTTTTTTAAAAAATATATCACAATGGTCCTATGAAGAAATAGGTAGAGGAAATTTTTAGTGCCCACCTATGGAACACCACTGTTCTCCTTCCTGGAAGCCTGACTGGGCTGTGGACAATTTATTGCCAAGAGCTGTGATTAGATTTCTTTGCAAAGAAATTCCTGCCAAAACCATTGAGGACATTAATGTGAAAGATCAGTACCATCAAACTAGTTAAACAACAATGAAATTGAGAACGTGTGTGTGTGTGTGTGTGTAACAGAGATAGAAAGAAAAAGACAAAGATAGAACAAACTGTATTTTAAAAAGCACTAAAATGAAATTCAAAATGTATCAGGAAAGTACTCAAGTTATAAACACTGGCACAACCCTGAATATTCAGAGGGCTAGCCCAGTATCTATAATTTATAATCCAAAAGTAATAATACTGCACTTTAAAACAAGAAATTCCATATTCGGTTTACCTACCAGGTATCTCAAGAACTAAGACTTTGGGTTCATTACTGACATTATGAATGTGAAATCAAGATGATTTATTTCTGAACTCTTAATAAATGATTTATCCTTAATTTGATAGGCCCAGACCATAATAAAGTAAGATTATATTACAATCAAGTTACATTTCCAAAAGGAGAGAAATTAAAAGAAAAAAAAATTGATGGAGAGTTTTTTCATTTAAAAGACTATTTTAAAAATGAACCCATAATTTTCTATTAAATTGCCATCCTGAAAACCAAAATTTATGCATCTAAATGTGTAACAGACATTACATACTATTTTGGAATATTTTCACCCTTTTAGCTATGAATGATGAGTGTGCGGGAGTGATAATGTCACGGCAGCCAGTAATATATAGGTTTGAGCCATAAAAAAAATAAAAACAATTTCTTTGTTTCCCCAAATAGAAGGCATTTTGTTTGGATTCTGGGTTGGGGGATGAAAGTTAAAATGGGGAAAGCAATAGAAATAGAAAGCAAGGGCCCCACAGACCAACTTTTTCTACTTGAAAATGTTGCCTCGAGCTACGTGAGGTCTTACACATAAAATAAAATGATTACACTCTTTTAATTGACATAGACTTGGCTAAGCTTGTTCTGCTTTCTGGGATTCAGATTCAATAAACGCTTCCTAAGGAGCTGCAATCTTCTGAACATTAGTCACATAAAATCTCAACCAGGCTTGCCAACTTGCTGGGATCACGCACGGAGGGCCATTTGCTAGAGGTCACAGCCTGCACATCAGATCAGCCAGTGCCCTGGATAAAAGAATTTCTAGGTCATGTTTATCCTTTGAGAATTATTTGCATTATTTGCATGGATGGCTATCTTTATCATAAAACCTGTTTCGGCTTGCTTTCTAGAACCACTTACTTCACCACCAATGACAAATATTACAAGGCATTTTATATGGGTAAACTATCATTCTAGGAACTGGAACTATAAAGAGAGACAGTTCCAGCATTCAAGAAGTGTATATTGTAGTTCAGGAGGGAATCAATGAAGAGCCAAAAATATAAAGAGCAATATAAATTGGAGATGCAAACTTGCATCTCAGTGGGATTCAAATGTGTATGGCATGACCAATCCAGCTGTGTAGGCCCACAGGAAGCCTATATACCTGAGTACTGAACAGCTACTTTAAAAAAAATCTCTCCATAATGGAATTTTTTAAAGGCCAGGATTAACATCCTCTCACTAGTAACAATGCATAATTAAATAAAGTTCTGAGTAAAACCCAACAGCTATGCTGTCTCTTTCCCAGCCCTAAGGAAGCATCACTGGGATTCTAAAAAGCAAGCTGTAAGTAAACAAAGTACTAATACTCTGTAGAACATTCCAGAAACAACACATTTTGAGACCCTTCTAATAATGGAGACTACAGAGGCCATCGGTGCTATTCTCTAAATATTTCTGCTCTCTAACTTCCTGGTTCTATAAATTGGATTACATTTCTTGATTCCCTTAAGTTTAGATGATCCTAGGAACTAGCCCTGGCATGTGTACAAATATATGCAAGTGATACAGTGTTTGCAGATTATGATTCTCATGCGAACATCCACCAGAAATCATCCACCAAAGAAAAAACACTGAAAAACCAGATTGAAAAAAACATGAATTGACCAGTTGCTGTCAGTCAGTGCTTATCATCAGTCACCACAGAACTAGCATGACAGAAATAATGGAGTCTTCATGGTGGTAGAGATGGAAGTAACACATGGGACCAATGATAATCTTTTACCATCTGTCAGTAACATAGATGGATGCTGAGCTTCCAATATGTTGCTTTTCCTTGAGGAGACTGATTGGCCACATGATAGTAGTTGACTTCACTGAGTCCCTCCCACCCTAGAAAATCCAGCAATTTGTTCTAATAGGAACAGATGCTTAGTCCCATTTGAGTTTGCCTTTTCTGCCTACAGAGCCTCAGCTAGGTCCACTGTGTAGAAGCTTGCAAAGTACTCAGTCTACAAGGATGGAATTGTGCAACACATTCTGAGTAGAATGCTTCATTTCACAGCACAAGAGATAAGATAGTGAGCACATGATCATGGGATCCATTGGTTTTATTATACATCTCACCATCCAGAATATAGCTTGCCATCACAGAACAATGGAACTACCTTCTGAAGGCACAAAATAAATGCCACCTCAAAGGCAACACTGCAAGGCTTGAGTGCCAGCCTCCAGGATTCAATATATGTACTGAATCAGAGACTTCTACAATGTATAGGTCTATGAACCAAAAAGTTGAAGTAGGTTATTTCTATTATTCCAAGTGAGCTACTAGGTAGGGGTGTATTCTTCCTGTGATGGTTGATTGTGTCAATTTGAGTAAGAGAAGCTCAACTAAATTGGCTCAGCAATTCCAAACCATAGTGTGTCTTGTCACCTGGATGGTATGAAGGAGAAATGAATGACAGATCTGCTTCTGTTTCTCTGGAGGAACTCCAATCTTCGCCTTCACTTTAGACATCATCTCTTGGTTTCTAGCACAGACGCTTTATCTTCCAGTGCAGATCATTCAGCCTTCTGGTGTGGACTCCTCAGCCTTCCATCATAGACCCATCAGCCTCCTGATAAGGACTCACAGGGACACTGTGGTGAGCTCAGACCTTCGACTGCATCCTTCTGTCTCTAGTGTGCAGACAGACCTCTCCACTTTTCCTCATCCGACTCTATGGGTGGTCATTGTAAGCCAATCTTGTAAATTCGTATATAATTGTGTATCTTGTATTCTGTTTCTCTAGTAAACGCTGACTGATACACTTCCCTTCCCCTCAACTTTAGGCTCTGCAGGATTAGGATATCCTAAAGGTGTACTGTCTTTACACCTTCCCAAAACACAGAAAACTACTGTTGCTACCCACATATTTTTGTTCTTTTTGTCCTGGGCCCAGCAGGGAAGTAGAGGAGTCACCATCTTACAGGGTAACTGACCCCAAACAGCAGGAGGATGGCTACTTCTGCACAATGGAGCAGCGAGGAACACATTGGAACCCAGATGACTCACTTGAACACCTCATGGTGTTCTGGATAAGCCACTGAGATCAGCAGAGGTAGTACTAAGGGTGATAAATACACTACTTATCAAAACTGATGAGTGCAGGTATAATAGTTCATAAAAGAAAGATTATGCATATATTAGGAAATACATATTCATATATTAGAAAAGACAGGCTGAAAACCAATACTCTGTGTTTACATTTGAAAAAGAAAAAATAACAATAGATAAAATCCAGAAAAAAATAGAAGGGAAGAAATGATAAAGATGTAGACAGAAATCAGAGCAGATAAACTAACAAAAGAAAATCAAGAAAGCCACAAGTTAGGTCCTTGTAAAGACTATAAAATTCAAAAATAAGAGATACCAGGAGCTTTCTAAATCCAGGACACAGAGTAAAACATGAGAGTCTAGAAGGTGATGCAAAGGTGACAAAAGGGAGTGAACTCAATGCTACGTAAAGCCCAGACTAATCTGTCAATTTGTGTTAGCTGCTACCCTGTGTGCACAGTTGGGATGTGGTGCGTGGGTGGTCAGTCAAGCTTTAGGTACTAAGTTATAAATAGGATGCCAGCAACCAGCAAGGGAGCCACTCTTCAGCTAAATATCCATCTCAGAGTTGAAGTAGAGTCTGTGAAGGTGTTTGGAGTAGGTTCCTCTATCATCTAAATTCAGGATGGTTTACAACCAGCATTGGAGGAAAACAAACAAATCTTGTGAGTGTTAATGATGTTCACGTTTACGTTCTCTATGTATGGTAAAAATAGAACAGCTGCACTTTTATTTTCTTCTCAAGCACCAACAATGGAGTAAAAAGAATCCACAGCATCACACTTAGCATATGCATCTCCCAGACAGTGGCTGCCTAGGCACACAAAAAGGACACATCGTGAGACGTGCATGTTCAGACTATATAATCATAGTGTAGTCATGTCTTGGAGTTTCAAGTAAATATGATAAGAAAGTAAGCACTTTCAGAGATCACAGTCTAAATCAAAGAGTAGGGCAGACTCCAAGCGCATCATGTTGCACCTCTAGCTCCAGTTGACTCTGCCCCCTAATCCCATATAAGAAGGCTTTAACAGATCCAGATGTGCTGTGAAGACATGATAAAGTCCAGACCAAGAGAGGGTTTCTCCCATATCTTCCTGCCAATCTCCTTGGCAGAACTTCCCCTTACTATCTCATTGGCTTGGCTTGGGACAGATACTCTTGCTCAAACTAGTTTCTAATACAGGATTATCATGATCAGTTCAAATAAATTTTTAAAACATATTAATGTGTAATATACCTCAAAATATGTGTGTAGCTTAGACATTTTTACAAACTAAGCCTACTCATATAACTGGCACTAAATAAAAGATTTTAACTTTTATCTAAGGACCCCTTTGGTAGTGTGGTGAAACCTAGAGGCCCCTTTTAAGAATGGTTTCAAACATTTAAAATAAACTATATTGGATTGTAAATGAATACAGTTATTTGGAAGTGATATTATTAGAATTTAATGTATTCACTCAGGTTAATTAAGATTAATTTGATCATTCAACAAATTTGTGCTATAGTAGTATATGTCATTCACTATTAGTACATTAAATGATAAAATGGCAGACATAGTTACTATCATAGCTCTCATTGCCCATGATCATAAAAGAATCCATTGAAGGTGAATTTTCAGGTCATGCTAATACTACTGTGGTCTCTTTCTCTCTCTCTCTCTCTCTGAATCTTTGGTTCACTTTTTCTCACTTTCTTATCTCTCCACTTCTTCATGAAGTACAGAGGAGCAAAGTCACATTTACTTAGTTCCCTTTTGTATATATCTGCATATAGCATGATGCCCAACATTAGTCTACACGTGATAAATAATTGTTGAATGAGTAAATGAATGAGTGAATACATGACCAAATAAATGAATCTACATTTATAATTGAAAGGAAAATGACATTTCTGTTAAAGATTAATAAAAGCAGCTGGGCATGGTGGCACACTCCTGTAATCCCAACACTTGGGAGGCTGAGGCAAGAGGATCCTTGCAAGTTCGAGACCAGACTGGGCTACAAAGTGAGCCCAATGCCAGCCTAAACCACATAGCAAGACCTTGTCTCAATAAGGCAAAAAAATTAATAAAAACATAAGGAACTATTTTTCTCTATCCAAAGTCCCTTAGTGAGAGTAGTCTGTATGTTGAGCTAAATATCATGGTCCTCCACAGTTTATGAAAGAAATTAGAACTTTTGGTCCTATTGATGCATTTGTTCACTTGTTTATTCATTCATTCATTTACTCATTCAACAATTATTTATCACATGTTGACCACATGTTAGGCATCACGCTGCATGCAGACATACAGCAGAGAACTAAGTAAATGTGACTTCTCTCCTCTGGCAGTTCATTAACAAGTGGAGAGGAGAGATAAGAAATTGAGCAAAAGAGAAGCAAATTCAGAGAGAGGCCACATTGGCTATTTGAACCGGTATAAAGGAAAGTGGTTCAAACCAAAGGATGAGCAAATTACTAGCTGAATTTGTTAAAAGTAATTGTCAAACATTTCTTTTGAGCAAGGCAGACTTTCCAGTGGGACCACTCTGAATCCCTGCTGAAACCAATTCCACAGGCAATGAAATCAGTACCTTTAGTGGTAGGGTGCATGCATTTGTATTTTTTTTTAAACTTCCCAAGGTACAGCGAGAGTCACACACCAGCAAACCAATGGTCCCTACCTTTGTCTGCAAAGGGGCAGAGAGACATATTTCTGGCTTTTCAGCACAAACTGTGTCACAGCCTCTCAACTCTGCCACTGTGACACAAAAGTCACCATAGGTGATTTATAAACAAATAAAATGGTTGTTTCCAACAACTTTATTTATGGAAACTGAAGTGTGACTTTCATGTATTTTTTTACACGTCACAAAGTATTTGTCTTTTGATGTTTTGCAGTCATTTAAAAATTTAAAAACCATTCTTCGCTTACTGACCATATAAAAACAAGAGTTGGGCTGATTTGGCCCACTGGTCATTGGTAATTGCTTCCTTCTGCTACAGTCAACATCTCAGGAGAGCAAAATGGAAAGCTTCCATCACATCCTTGGTGAAATATCAACTTGAAGATAAAGCACATTCCCATAGGAAACATGAGGGTTTCTATCTTCATCCTGAACTTTTCTGTCTAAAAATTCAACTGTAATATTACATACACAGCAAAAATTGTATCTCATTGCTTTTCAAAAACAAACAAATGGACACGATACACAAAAACAGGTTTTCAAAATAAGATTCCATAACCCCATGCAATATCCACCTTTAAATTGCCAATCCTGCAACCCACTTTGCAATTTCATCAACCTGGCAGAAACAATTGGATGGGGTTGGAAAGTGATGACTTGCCAAATGTCACTTGAGCCAGCAGGGGCTGGAAACAGCCTTGCTGACGAGGCTCCAGCTTGGTGAGTGCGCACACAGCTATAACCAACCTGTTCTCAACCAAGTAATTACTTTCTCCTGGGGAGAGAGAGTGGTATTAAAAAATTGCAGAAGGACAACACATCTGTGGGGGCAGAGGAAGAGCAAGGCAGAGAAAAAAGAAGAAAGAGAAAGAGAGAGCTGCAAAGGGAAATAAATTCTGCAAGATAAAACAGAAGGTGGATAGGGAGAGAATCACTAAAATTCCATCTGGGAAAATGGTCCAGGAGGATGGAAAAGAAAACTAAAGGGCTGGCAGGTGAACAAGCCTGGCTTTTAATGGCTTAATAATAGGGATGTTTGCTAACCAATGAGGTTAATGCACGAGTGGCATAAACCAGCAGGGGGTCTTGCAAGGGACTCTATGCACAGATTAATTGAAGGACATTTAATACAGGATAATGGCAGAAAGATAGGGCTGCGGCTGAATCCACTTCCCTTCATTCACAAAGGATGAGCTGGCAGAATTTAATAGCTTGGCACTGTCATTTAAGTGGAGCAGCAGTATTGATTGAAATAAAGTCTTCTTTTTAATGTGGGAACCAACGGAGGGAAGGAAGCAAGAAAGAACGGAAGGAAATGAGGGAGGGGGGAAAGGAGGAGGGAAGTTAACAAATGAAGTTAATGAGAGACCCTGTGGCTGTGATTTCAGGGTTAGGGAGCTATTATCTGCCATTCATTAGAAAATGCCCTGTTAATGCAGTTGATCACTAGCCTGGCTTTTCAAACTTTGATGTGCAAACAGATCACCCTGGGAGCTCATTAAAAGACAGATTTTTATTCAGTGGGGTTGGGGTAGGTCCCAAGATTTTGTATTTCTAGCAAACTTCCGGTTGATGTGATGTTGCTGGCCCAAAACCCACACTTTTTGAGTACATAGCTCGCTAAACATAAGCTGTCTTAGTACAGTATCCACTAGTCACATGTGGATATTGTGCACTTGAAATATGAGACAAGACATGCTGTAGATTTTTTGACAGTAAAAACTTCATTAATAATTCTTACATTGATCACATGTTGAAAAGACAATATTTGGGATAGATCAGGTTAAATAAAATATATTATTGCAATTAATTTTACCTGCTTCTTTTAATTTCTAAAATGTGCCTACTAGAAAATGTAAACTTACAAATGGGCTAAAGTGGTTTTTTGGAAATCACAGCTCTAGGAACTTCAGTTACAAAACTGTTCTGAGAATTTGAGTAGTCAACCCAAGAGCCATGGGCAATAGAAACTCTCCCTTTTCCCTCTCCTTGTAGATTCTACTTGCCCTGTTTTCACCAGGAAAATGAAAGAAAGTCTCAGGTGTTTAAAGTAAGGTGTCTGTGAGCTCATTGCCCTGCACTAACTTGCTCTCCACACAAGCATTTGCTTCAGTGAAGCCCCTCGCTCATTCACTGAGCTAACTCTGGTGAAAAAAGGCATAGATGCTACCCTTAAGAGTAAGCTCATAGTCAAGAGGAGCAGAGTAAAGGCACATACTGTAATACAGTGTCATGCATTGCTGGAATAGAAGTATATAGAATGGACCAGAAGAGAACATGATGTAAGCCAGTCTTGTCAGCCAGAACGTCCTGTTCTGCATATTAGCAAACAAGCAAGTGTCTCACACCAATCTGTGCCTAAGCTTCTCCATTTGTTTAATAATAATAATAATAATAATAATAATAACCTACCTCATAGCATTTGTATGGAAGGCAAATGAGTTCAGTTTGCTCCATATATTAGCTCCATATATTAAGCCCCAAATATTAGCTAAATAAATAGATTTGATCATTGTCAATCTGCTGATAAATGATTTTTAGCACTAATGCCTAAATATAACTATGCTCTCATCCCATCTCAATGACTTTCTGAAATTCAGAACTAAGAAGATGCTACAAATAATTTAAATCAATAGAGAAAATGTAGTTCTTTAAAACAACCGAGTACTATATGGAAATTAAAAAAGAAACTGACAATTGCTGTGCACAACACCATGGATGCACCTCATAAACCTAACATTGAATAAAAGAAGCCCAACACAAAGAGTATATGCTCTGTCATTCCACTTATATAAAGTTAAAAAATATTGAAAGCTAATCTATGACAAAGGTTTATCCTCACTTTTTTATTTCATTTGTGTTGTTTTGTTGACACGGGGTCTTAGTATGTAGTCCAGGCTGACCTCGAACTCACTATGTAGCACAGGCTGCCCTCAAACTTGTGACCCTCCTGCTTTAGCTCTCCAGAAGCTAGGATTACAGCATGTGTCACCATGCCTGGCTGCTTGTCTTTACTTTTGAGGTGGTGATGATTGGAGATGAAATAAGTTTCTTGGTTCTAGTAATGCACACCTTATAGGATACATGGGTTTGCTCATTATGTTAAAATTCACTGAACTAAAATTCCTTCTTGAAATTTCTATACTTCATGATAAATAGATATATTGTTCCACAATTTAAACAAGAGGAAAGGAAACTGCAGAATTCTTTCTAATGAGTTTCAGGGGGAAAATCCAGCCTTGAGCACTGGGTACAAAGATGTCAAAAACTACGTAACAGTGGTAGGTCAAACTGAATAGTTTTATAAAATTATGAGATCTCCTTTGCTTCCACTCTAAATCTTTTGATCTCTAACTCAGAAAGAAATCCTTTCTAGAGTAAGGAAAGTAAGTGAGGGAGAATAAGGTTAGAGCAAATGAGGAAAACCAAAATATAGTAGAGAACCTGTTATGGCTTATATCTAGATATTCCCTCAAGTTTTATGTGCTCATAGCTGGGGCTTTTAGGAGATGACAGGATCTAGGATATGTGATACTGCACTTATGTGCAGCACTGGATTAGTCCACTGATTGGTATTTTATACTTCTGAGCATGAATAATGGGAAGCCACACCCTGGGAAAGGAGGTTCCCTGCTTGCTGCTGCCTCCTGCCTGCTTTGCCATGGACTGTTTCTCCTCTGCAATGCCCCACACCCCCATCATTCTACCCCGCCTGGCCAACTAAGGATGGATACCTGTTCAAACTGTGAATTGAAATAAACCATTCTTCCTTTAATTTGCGGATGTTAGCTATTTTGTCTCAGCAAAGAGAAAAGTAAGAAAGGAAGACCCTGAAGAGCCCCAAGAATCCCCAGAAATGTGTGAAGAGCAGTCTACATAACTCAGAGAATAGAAAGTACATGAAGAGGGAAATACTTGCCAAGTGTCCTACTTTAGACCTCTATCTGAAGCTGAGCTTTCCTCTTCCCTAAGATTTTCCTAAATATCCTTGTATCTTGGATTTTAAGTTCCTCCATGGTGCTATTAAGTTTTGCAAATTCTTTTCTCACCACATTTTTAGAAAATACTAGGTATGTTGTAAGAAGATGGCACTATAATATGGTATTTTGAATTTAGTAGTCAAATGGGCAGACTTCAAGCAGTAGACTTCAGAGAATATCCTAAGGACATAGAAAAAGTACCCAGAACAGAACTATCTTGTTCATGAGTGCAAGAAAATTGTCAAATGCCCAAGATGCATATGTGCTGAGAAGGGAGTATCCACAATTGTCTTACTTGGGCCTATAAATGATGTCTTAAGTTTAACAATTATACTATCTTTATAATCACATATTAATACAAAAACTATTTTCTAATGGCCATTACAACTCAACCAAGTAACAAACTGCTATTATTTTAAATATTCTCTGGTTTGTGGATAACAAAGAATCTAAGATTTAAAAGGTGGGGAAATTGAGGTTTTTGCAGCACAGTCAAGTGTGAGTACCTATCTGGCCACATTTACTCTAATTATAAAATGAAGAGGAGGAAGAATAGAGGGCTCTGGGCTTTGTAATGTTTAAGATTCCTGTCTCAGTCTATTTTGCACTGCTATAGCAGACTACTACACACTGAAAGACTGATAAAGAACAGAGATTTATTTCTTACAGTTCTGGAAGCTTGGAAGGCCAAGATCCAGGTGCCTACATGTGGCAAGGGCCTTCTTGTTGCATCATCCCATGGTGGAAGGTTGAAGAGCAAGAGTATGTGTGAGGAAGAGGGAAGAAAGGGGTCCAAACTCCCTCTTATAACAAGCCCACTTCCATAGTAGTAGCATTAATCCGTCATAAAGACTGATTGATTACCTCTTGCAGGTTCTATTTCTCAATACTGTTGCAGTGAGAATTAAATTCCCAACATATGAGCTTTGGAGCATACATGAAAACCATAGCAGTCCCCCTGAAGTTTACTGTTTTATTCTGAGGTAACTAAATCCCCTTACTCTCACCACTTTCAAATGCCGACCCTTGCATTTCTTGGTCTGAAGGATATCTTCAGCAACTGAAGCCAAATTTACCTTGCCTATGTGACAACCCAGAAATGCCAGGAAATTAACAGCATTCAGAAAAAGACTTCCCCCCAAAATACTGGGGAGTTGATAAATACCCTAGCTGTTTCACCCCCATGTTTTTTTAATTTTTTTTTAGAAAATAAACAATGGTACAAAATTTCAAAACAAGATTGTAGGAGAGCAACAATTGTTAGTATGTTGTGTATTGTTATCATTAAAGTAGTTGTTCATATTAGAAAATATAGGCATGAAAAATTGATCAAACGATGTAGGCACAAACCTTTGTTTTCAATGAAATAATAGCAATTAGTAGTATAAATTTTTTCTTTTCTTTTTTTTTTGTACCAAGGATCAAACTCACAACCTTGTGCTTGCCAGGAAGGCACTTACACTGCTAAGTTAAAGCCCCAGCCCCCTTAGCCCCTTAGTATAACTATTATATATATATATATATATATATATATATATATATATATATATATATCCCTTTTCCCTTCCTTCTTTTTTCTCCCATCCCAGTTTCTCTTTCCTTTTCTTTTTGAAAAGTTTCTTCTCATTTCACAACATCTATTTGTTGTAGTCAGGGGTTGTGAGAACAATTCAATTCAGGACACAGAATTTATATTATTTTATGATAGTCATCCAGAGTTAACACAAGAAAGTGCAGGAAATCTATCCACACTGCTAAAGACATAGAATATTCAGCCAAGGGCATGAATCCCACAGCAATGTCCTACATGAGTCGAGATAAAGTCCAAGAGCTCACGACAATGCCTCCCACAAGTCTAACTGGAAGACTAGAGCCCAAGACAAGGACTCACACATCGTGCTGGGAAGGCCCAAAGGTCAGCAGTGGAAGCTAGAAAGTCTCTGCCAGCGGGGAGAAGGAGCTGTTCTGGTAGGTTGAGGGGTTTTATGCTGGAGCCAAGAAGTCACACTCAAAACAAAGACCAGGGCTCTCCTGAAAAGCACCGCAGCCATCCTCAGCGACATGGAGGCCCTGAGCTCCTCCAAGGATGAGCACAGTCGAGTACATGCCAGGAAGCTAGCATGATGAGTTTGTCCTGGAAATTAAATGGCATACATCTTCCCCTCTCGAGCCAAGAAATGATGCTCAATGGAAGGACCAGAGCTCCCCCAAAGTGAACCACAGCCACTCTCACTAACAAGGTCCCGAGCTCCTCTGATGACAATGGTCAAACTCACACTGGGGAAGCTGGTCATGACAAGCTTCTCCAGGAGAACCAATGGCTCAAACAGCAACATGTAGGAGAACCCACAATGCTTAGCTTCTCCTTCTCCACATCTCGATTTATGCTGGCAACTTTCCTCAGATGGAACATCTATGCTCAGCACCATGCTGATTTAATTCAGATGTCATTAAGTTGACCACCAATGTACACTATTGTACATTTTGGATCTTATTTACTTTTTAAGCTTCTTACATTAGGGAGACAATATGATGTTTACACATGGGAGTCTGATTTATTTCGCTTATGAGTATGGTCTTTAGTTGCATCTATTTCCCTATAAATGTCTCAACTTTATCCTTTTTATAGCTAAATAATACTCCATTGTATAAAAACACCACATCTATTTTATCCATCCCTTGGTTGATGGGCATTTGTGTTGTTTCCAAGATTTAGTTATTACAAATTTTGCTGCTATAAACATGGGTGCACATATATTACTCTGGTATGATAATTTAAATTCTTCTGGAAGATACCCAGAAGGGGAATAGCTGGGTTGAATGGGACCTCTAATTCTAGTTTTTTTGAGGAATCACCACACTGATTTCCACAGTGTTTGCACCAGTTTATGTTCCCACCAACAGTAAAAAAGGGTTCCTTTTTCCCCAAGCCTCTCCAGAATTTCTTATTGGTTTATTTCTTGATGATAGCCATTTTTACTGAGGTGAGGTGGAATCTCACTATTGTTTTAATTTACATCTCTTGAATGATCAATGATGTTGAACATTTTTTTCATAAATTTATTAGTTATTTGTATTTCTTCAGCTGAGAAGTGTGTGTTCATCTTAGCTGTGCATTTTTAGATTGGGTGTTTTAATTTGGGGGGTCTGAGTTTTTTAAATTCTTTATATGTTCTAGGTCTTTGTACTTTGAGGGACAATTGGCTATAATTTTTCCCACTCTGTGAGTTGTCTTTTCACTCTTTTGGTGACTTCTTTTGATGTGCAAAACATTTTTAAGAAGATGAGATCCCAGTTGTTGATTTTTGAAGTATCTCCTGTGCAGTTTGGATTTTGTTCATGAACTCCCTGCCTACCCCTATGTCTTCAAGATTTTTACCTACTTTCTATTCCAGTAGATTTAGTCTTTCTGCTTTAATATTTAGATTTTTGATTCATTTTGACTTTAGTTCACCCACATGTTGAAGAGCTCTGAAGAATGCATTTTTATACTGTCTCTCAGAATTTCCCAGTAAAATCAAGTTCTACACAGCCTCAGTGGTAATTTTCTTGATTATGCATCTTTTATTTCCTGTCTTATTTCCCCACTCTCCTTTGGTGTTTTCTTCACTACTCAAAGGAACAATTTTTACTTGAACCCTTGTCTTGGCTTCTTCTGGGTGAATTTAAACTAAGACAAACCCTGTAAAACAGACAATATGACAGCAACTGACTTGAAAGTGGCAAGAAAAAATACATCTCCCCCAGACATGAATTTTGAGGAGTTGAGTAGATAATGTAAAGAGAAAAGAATCATTGCCATCCAGACACAAAGCTAATGGCAAGATCACTTAACCAACTGTTCTTCTCCCACCAGAATGATGCCCCTTTAGGCATTTTAATTGCTCAAAATGCACAAGAATTATTAGAAGGTTGGAAAATTCACACCATCTGGCTAAATCTAGACTGGTGTCTGGGAGACACACTAAATTTGATGTATACTCCATTAAGGAAGATAATGAAATGACCATTTTTCAGAAATTCAAATTAAGTCATTGGTTAAGAGCTTATCCTTCCAATTTGATGGAAGAGACTATCAAATTTGCTATTCCAAATTGTTTTCACTACCGTCTATATTCAATGCCTTTTTCTAAAGGGAAGTGTAAGGCCTTTTTAATCTAAAGGAAAAAGATAATTGTCTACCACTGATCTCTAAGAAGGCTTTCCTCTCACTTCTGTTGTTCTTCCTCTTTCAGTGTGGGAGTGTTTGTATCCAGGGAATGTGTTAACAGTTGCTGTTGAGAGATGCCTAATGTTCATTCTCATTCTCTCTTCTCCATCACAGCCCCATGGAGGCTAAAAACTCAAAGACTCCCTGGAAACCTACCATCCCTGCACACAAGTGAGTATGAATAGGAATATGTGTGTTTTACCACACAGCAATCTAGAGTGCTCATCAGAATCTCAGAGACATTCATGAGCTACAAAAGGTTAAACTCACTAATGAGCACATCTCCCTGATATCATAGCTATGGCCCAGAGAAAGACCATCCAATGCTTCAACTGAATTGTCATATTTAATTTTTAGTTACATCTTCCCAGAAGAAAAGTGAAGTCAATGAAAATGTAATTCTATCCCAAAATCCTACAGTTTTCTAATTGGAGGTACTTAGTAGCTCTTTAAATAGATTCTGGCTGCATCTACAGATGAGGAGTCCAAGTTCTAGTAAGGTTAGGATGACTGAATCAGCATCCCAGAGAGAAACAGAACCATGACTGACCAGGTGTCTTAGCCCAGCCTCTGATTTTCCCCCACAGTAATATTTTGGTTGCCCAAATCCCACCAGCTCATTTTATGGCCTAATCCTGGCCACACTTGTTAAGTGCTCCATTCTGGATTCCTTTAAATGGGATTGCTAAGGGTAGCCAAGAGTAAGAGTCTTCAAACATTCAATCACTTTCATTGCTGTGATCTTGAGAGTAATTATAATTAACCATATGTCTTGGTTACTTTTATCTCATTGCTGAGACAAAATACCTGACACCCAATATTAAGGAAGGAAAGGTTTACTTAGCTCACAGTTTGTGGAGGTTTCAGTCTGTAATCAGTTGTCATGGTGGCATAGCACAGGTGCAAGGAGAAGACAGCAAAAGCAACAAGAGCAAAAGGGGGAAAGCAAGCCTATTTTCCTCCTTTATATTGTGTGCAAGCTACCTGCCCACACCATCTCCACGCCCTTCTGTTGCACAGGCTCAGGATATTTACAAAGTGAGGACCCTGGCCTCCTGCTGAGTCACTTAGTTAAGCTTCTAAACTTCTCAATTCTCAAGTTGACACAATGTATCAACCATTACACCACACATCTCACATGTATCATGGGGTAAAAATGGAAACATAAAGCAAGAATTTTCTACCAGCCCAATTTGTCATTGCCAAGGTATTTTATCATCTTGTCATGACTTCCTCTCCTTTGATAAAGATTTAAGAACTACTTTCTGGGTGCTATGCCCACAATTATAAGAGATACTGTTGTGTCTCTAGTGTAAAAAGTAAATAAGAACTACAAGTGTAATAAAACCAAAATGTGTAATTGCTATCGAAAAAAGAGAGGAAAAGAAAGTGCTCTAAGGGATATAACTGCATGTATGTTTGAGTGTGTAAAATAGATGACCATATTGCTGAATCTTTGTTGAATCTTTGAGCAGAACTGTTTGTAGTCTGACTGAATATTTACTATGTGCCCTTTAACTCTGTAACTTGAACAACTACATCCAGGATGACAGTATGTAATTTATAAACTATTGATTTCTTAGTGGGGCTTTTTCTCATTTTCCTTTTTTTTTTCTTTCTTTTTATTCCTTTCTTTTGGAATTCTGTATTGTTGCCACCCTTTTTTCTTTTTTGTTTTTTTCTCTTTAAATAAAATTTTAAAAATGTATAATTGCTACTGTAAAAAAAGAGGAAATAGGAAGCTCTATAAAAGATATAGCTGCATGTATGTTTAGGTGTATGGGATTGATAACCATATTTCTAGGTTCTTGGATTGTTGAACAGATCTGTTTGCACTCTCACTGCTTGAGTGTCCACTTTGTGTGCTTTAATTTTGTAACTTGAAAAACTATTTCTAAAAGAACAATATGTAATTTATCAACTAGTGATTTCTTACTGTTTGTGTTCTTTTCCTGAAATTCTGTAATATTTCTATCCTTTTTGGTTTTTTCTCTTTACATAAAAAAGATAAAAAAAAGAGATACAGAAATAGTGGTGAGATATAATCTGTATAAACTAAATGGTTTCTAAATATAGGTGGCTCTTTCAAGGATGTAGATGGCAAGAGTAGGGAAACCAAGGGGAAAGATAGCAGGGGTGGAGGCCAGTGAGTGACACTGATGTTAAAGACAATTTAATAAGTTTATCTATGAGGATTATATGGAGTCTGGTGTCAGATTCTGATTTAACAAGTGTGTGTGTGTGTGTGTGTGTGTGTGTGTGTGTGTGTTTTCTGGTATAAATTTTAGAGGCAAATGTGAGTATCCTGGGTCACATGTGTAATACTTGCTGCCACTGCAATGACTTTCTCTACTGATCCATTTTTGGCTATGTAGGAAAGAAGGGGAATAAGAAAATAGGCTTATATAGCTAGGACCACATTTGCTTGGTTAAAATTTAAGATTCAAAGATCATTTAAACTTCTTGTTAAATGTAATACAATAAAATAAATATATTGCTCCCAGAACGAACAATCATATTTATATTACTGGAGGAATGTTTTCACTCTGATTCCTTTTGTACAATACAAATAAAAATAGCAAGTCTAATTATGGTCCTCATTCCATGTTTAGTTTTCTTTTGATTGCATCATTATCCTTTTCCCTAAATCCTCATTCCACTCCTTCCTCTCTTCAACACACAGCTTTCTTCCTCACCCCAGGCTAACAGCAACACCTTCATTTTACAAAATGCTGGGCCAGTGAGGAGTTGCCCCAAATAATGAACAGCCAAGAGCCTCCCTCTTGGAAAGGTCCTGCCTCATTTCTCTTCATGACTCAGAAAGCTGAGTGGCTGACCTTTCTGCCTGAGCCAGGGAGAGCACATAACATTACTCAATCAAAAGTGGGCTGCTCTCTGGCAAGCATGCAGGCCAGCCAGAGGAAAGGACACATAGTGCCAAGGCATAAACCTCCTGGCCCAATGGGGAAGCCAGCTTCTATTCCCCACAGCCTTGTTCATAGTGGAGCCTTTCATCCACCTGCCCTTTTTGCAGTTATGGATTGAGCCACTCCATTTCCTACAGATTTTGATAAATTGAAAGAGAGAAAGAGGAGGGGAGGGAGAGAACATTGAGGGAACTGGATGAAGGAAAATGTACTTAAATTTCTCTCAGGGAAAAAGTATCACATATTTTAGAAATTCCCAAAAGATTAGTAATAAGTAGTTAGATCCAGGCTACTATCATTTCCCCTCCTCCATGTTGGCCCGGGAGGCAACTTTAGGCTATTTCCAATAATTATTTATCTTTATTCATAAGAGTTTTATAAAGGTAGATTATATTAAAAGGCAGTTGAAACTCCAAATATATTAACTAAATTAATCACTAAAACTTATTCCAACTGTGCCCAAGCCTGATTTCCAGAGGGTCTAATAACTTCCTTGAAATGATGGACAATTACAAGTTGGTACTACCAGTTATGAAAGAGCAATTGGCAACTGAGCCCTTGAGACCAAATTGCAGAAGGCAGTCATCACATCTCCCAGTAAAACATGGTGAGCTGATTTCCCTTTTACATGTGTTCATTTCTCTTGGTCTTAATACCCTTAAGCAACTTTTAAAAATACCCCAGTGAGATTCATGGGCTGCAGGGAGGAGAACACGAAGCCAGCCACTTCCTGTAAGTTACTACCATGTGCAGGCCATGGGGAGAACAACCAGACGCCTGTCCCTTCCTGTTAATCAGAACCATTTGCAGGCCGAAAGGAGGAGAACGAGCCAGACACTTGCTATGAGTTGGCACCATGCACAGGCCATAGGGAAGACAACCAGACGCCAGCATCTCCCAGCATGTGGGCTGAGAGACAAGAAGAATAAAGGTCCACCCCCACCACCACCATCCCCCCACTCTTGTGAGCAACTGGCTGATCCAGAGAAACGCAGGCTGTAATGATAGCTACTGAAGTAAAATACAACTTAATGATTGTAGTGTTTAGTGTTTCATTGACTGTAGACCTAAAGCTGATAGTCTGATCACCTATTTAGAGGATAACAATACACAGTACAGCATCTATGGGGGAATCTCCTTCTGAAGGTGGTAGCCATTGTTAATTCCCTATTATCTTGTTTTAAGGTCTTATATCATTTTCGTTGTTTGGCTTAATTCGGTGTTATTCTGGTTTTTGTTTGTTTGTTTGATTGATTGATTTTGTTACATCTGATGGCATGGGGAGCTATTTCAAAGATAGCAAGATATATTATTGTAGCCATTTTGGATTTACTATTATTTTGCTTTAAAGTCCTATATTGCATTCATTGTTTTATTTTTATTCTATTCTGTTTTGCTTGATTTTCCTATGTCTGATGGTATGGGCAGCTATTCTGAAGACAATAAGAGGCATCATGGTAAACATTGTTGATTTCCCATTATCTTATTTTGAAACCCTGTGTCACTTCACTGTTTTATTTTGATTGGTCTTATTCTGTTCTACTATGCTTGGTTTTATTCTTTTTAAAATAAAAAATTAAACAAATAAAATAAAATACCCTAATGAAGAAGGAAATCAACTCACCAAACTCACAGAATCCTTCTTGTAGCTCCCTTAAATATTCCCATCTGGGGCCGAGGATTTAGCTCAGTGGCATAAGCGCCTGCCTGGCAAGTGTGAGGTCATGAGTTTGATCCCCAGTACTGCAAAAAAAAAAAAAATATATATATATATATATATATATATATATATATATATATTCCCATCTGGCCATTCTGAGGCCACAAGTCTTCAATCCAAAGACTATTTATTGGAAACCTTTCCAAAGGACTATTTTTCCCTCTGCTTCCAGAGCCCTGAAGTGAAGTCTCAAGGATCCTGTGCCTGTTTCCTCTCTGCCTATAGCCAGCAGACCTGATACATCCCAGAAGGCTTCCAGAACCCATTAGTGCTGCCTTAGGTAGATAGACAAAAAATTCAAGTACAAGTGCAGGGAGTCTGGGGCCATGAAATAAATGCTCCCAACAATAGTGTGAAAATAGCTCCCCTGGCCACTAGAGGACAGCTCCTTGAGGAAGCTACCCCACAGGCTCAGAACAAAGGATTTCTTTCCCCTGCCTCCCAGTCAACAGTACAAGGTTTAAGTTGTGACCAAAATGTGACCTCTAATTATGGCCACTACCTCCCTACAAGCATCAAAAGGCAAAGTGAGAACAAAAGACATTTTTCTTTCTATTTTTAGCACACTGTATATTAGCAATAAATTAACACACTCCTTCCAGAACCTTTTAAGCACCATCAGGGGCCAATTCTTTTTACTATATTGTCTTTGAAAGAGCAGCTCATGGATCATGCTGTCACAAAATGCAACACTGTAAAATGGCCCTTGAAACTAGCATTCTCACAGCCCCACAAGACACATCTTCTGGAAGCTACTTTACAGTGGGAAAAGCTGAAGTCTGCTGCTGTGGCCTCTAGTGTGATCCTAGGGGAGATACAGGATAGATATTGATGGGAAAAGGGAGAAAGCGAGATTATAGCCACTTGCAAAGGAAAATTTACCTTTTTCTAGATTTTTCAGCATTTAGAAGGCGAGCAAAAAAAAAGAAGACATATGACAAGACTATTTGGAAAAACCTCATATTAACTGTTTTATCCCAAAGATTGCAATTTTTTGAATTTTTACATGAAATTTGTATGTTACCTAGAAAAATTCAAGGAAAAGAATTTGAAGAAACAACTCATTATGTTTCATTGTTATGGGTATTTCAAAAATGGAACACTAGGCATTGAAGTGTTAACTCTTCATTTGTCAAATCATTCGGCAGAAATGCTCTACTAAAGAGCAGTAATCCCCTGTGTTTCACAGCCATTGTGGATATTGATAATCAAATTAAAATTTCTCCTATCTTTCTCTCACAGGTCCAAGCACCCCAACCATTTCTTATATATTTAATTACATGCTAGCATCACTTAGGCTGTTGGAAGAGAGGGAAGTGTTCTTCTCAAATATTTTCATTTTAAAGCTGCTGGAGTAATGGGAAGTTGATGCTGTTTCAAAATCAGATGTCTTGAGTACTTTTTGAACAGGCAACATAATTTTGTGGTATTAACCAACATTACTCTATGGGTTTAAGATCTATCTACACCATATTACTGCCATTTTGGTTAATTTGTCTAGACAGATCTTAAAGCCTTCAAATAGCCATGATTGTTACCTGGACTTAACATATCTGTTCAAGGAATGTTCAAGACATCTGATTTTTGAAATTTCATATACTCTAGTTTCTAAATACATTCATTATGGAAGCAGACGCTTAGATTTGAATTATAACTCTGCCATTTACTAAGCTTTGTAACTATCTGTTCCTTGGTATCTTAACCTATAAAATGAGTATATTAAGAGTATCTGCTTGCTAGAATTGCTATAAAGATTAACTAAACTAACACTTACACAATACATAAAACCATGTTTCCATGTAATTACCATAAGAGTTTGTGATACTAATAAGTAAAAATCAGTGTCTTACACACTGCTTTTCACCAACTGCTTGATTTTTTAAATCTCAAGGAAATTACCATGAGAAACTCTTGTATCCCTTCACCAAGGACGTAGCGTGCCCTCTCTGGCCACTGCTTCAGGAAGGTGAACCTCAGACATTGTTGTTACGATGACTTCTGTGCCCAAAGACCTGAACAGAAACCTCAGACATTCTTTGGGAAACTGCTCAAGAGAGAGCCTGTGAAGACACTAACTCTCTTCCCCAGTGAAATTCCATATTGTTTCTTGAGCTTGAGCTCTTTCTCTGCATACCGTGTAAGACTAATAATGGCCTTGATCTTCTTAGATAAGGAGCAGCCTTCTCAGAAAGATTTTTGGCTCTGGGTTAGCTATTCTGAGGGAAAAAATTCCATGGGAGACAGTGAATTAAAACATGTAGAATTTCTGAAAGGCAGACAAAAAAACATTGAGCAGGAATACACTGTTTCTCCAAAGGTACTGAAATGGATCAAAGGTTTATTTAGCCTAGGTGGGGGTATTTTCTCGTTTTTGTTGTGAAAAAGTAGGAAGGCATTCACTAAAGGAAACCTTCCAGAAGTCAAACAACATCCCATTTTTATCTCCAAATCATAGACCACAATTTGTACTCCCTCCCTCCTCTGCTGCTGGGTAAAAATTGTGTTTGAGATCAAAGAAAGTAGGAGAGAAGGATTGCCAGGGTTGTTGAAATAAAGAGAGGGTAATGACCAAGAAGTCTTTCTTATCGAACCTTGAAATGCTGGAAAGTTCTCCCCTTCTAACAGTCAAATGCCTCTTTCTCCATGAAGGGGTGAGTTCTGCAGACAAGAGAGCAGCCCAGAGTATTCATAGAGTTGCTCCAGTCAACCAGGAGAGAAGGAAAAGAGAGGACAACTACTAGAGCAAGGCAGTGAGGTAACTAGAAATCTGTCTTTTGGGCTAGTGAGATTGGGCAGAGGTCAGTGGCAGAAATAAATTAGGGAGGCTCCAGAGCCCTCTCTTAATCCTGCTGCTTATAAGATATCCATGCCACACACAAACTGCATTAAATCACAAGTGGCATGATTAGAAAAAAAAATACAGGCCTGGTTAAACCTCCTGGTTCCGGGGAAATTAGAGTTAAGATTCCAGAACTAGGGCTGCCCTGAGTGCCCTCACACTTGTGGCTGCAGCAGGAATTTCAATGGACGTTCAGCTGATGGACTGCAATGAAGGCCTGTGCTGGTCTGCTGTTTTCTCTGGCCAGTCCTCCCCATATCTCACAGGGAAGACCTGCTACCATTTTTATCTCGGATTGGGAAATAGGGCCCTGGCCTAGCTATCATAAGCACTACAACCTTGTGCATGAGTTAAAAGTAGAGTATCTTCAATTGGAAAGTCTCTCCCTTTCTTCAGGATGCTATGGGTTGAATTGTGTTCCTCCAAAAGTAGGACAGATCTTAATCCAGCATGACTGGGGTCCTTAAAAGAGGAAGAAAATTTATATATAGACAAGAGAGAAGACAGACACATGAAGACAAAGGAAGAAGTTGGAGTGATGTTGCCACAAGCCAAGAAATGTCTGAAGCTACCAGAAGCTGAAAGAGATTTTTTCATAAGAGGCTTTGACAGGAGCACAGTTCTGCCAACCTCTTGACTTCGGACTTGCAACTTCCAGAACTGAGAAGAAAATTTTGTTATTTTAAGCTACCTACTTTGTAATATTTCATTATAACAGCCCCAGCAGCTTTTTCTCATTCTCCTTTTTCTTTCTTTTTTTTAGAATTCTGTATTATTGCTACCCTTTTTTTCTGTTTTTTTTCTTCTCTTTAAATAAAATTTTAAACATGTATAATTGCTATTATAAAAAAAGAGGAAATAGGAAGCGCTATAAAAGATATAGCTGCATGTATGTTTGGATGTGTGGGATTGATGACCATATTTCTAGGTTCTTGCTGGATTGTTGAACGGATCTGTTTGCACTCTCACTGCTTTAGTGTCCACTTTGTGTGCTTTAATTCTGTAACTTGAATAACTATTTCTAAAAGAACAATATGTAATGTATCAACTAGTGATTTCTTACTATTTATCTTCTTTTCTTGAAATTCTGTAGTATTTCTACCTTTTTCCTGTTTTTTTCTCTTTAAATAAAAAATATGAAAAAAATAACAGCCTCAGCAGACTAATACAATTGGCTTTAAAACTCTCCTGAGTGGGTTTGACTCCTGCCTCCATTTATAATGACCCCAAACATTCAGAGGTCTAAAGCTGCAGGAGAACTCCAGAGACCAAGTCTGGGCCATAAGCACTGAGAAGTATGAGAGGGAGGAGTATAATGGCCTCCTTCTTAATGTCAAATGTTGCCAAACCTGGGCCGGTCTATCTACCTGGAAAAACCCACAGTGGCTGAAGCCACCTACCTGCCGGTCCCAGCGACCTCACAGTCTGAATCAATGGTTCCCCACAGGCCTCAGCCTAAGCCAGCCCAGTATATTAAGCAATGACTTGATCTTCCAGGTCTTAGCAGCCTAGCCTAGTGTCTGAGGCCCAGAAGCCAGAGAAGGCAAAGGATCTGAGAAGCCTGAAGATGGGCTCATGTTCATATTTTCTCTCACAGTGGTTAAAGAGCCACTACTGGTATACATGAGACATTAAAACAAAGACTGCTGCATTTGGAGAATTAAACACAGTGTTGCAAATACTTTAAACAACCTAACTGGACCTCGTAATTGTGTGGCAAAGACTGCAAAATGTAAAGTTGGGAGTCTTGGCTCAAATGAAAGGCTCTCTCTGAATAACAATTTATTTTAATTTGAGATTTCTCATACTGTCCATATGGTGGCTCTTCATGGGAAAGCAACTGTCTCGCAGTTGACAGGGACATCTGAAGTATGCTTTTTTGGCATGCAGGGGGATTTTTTTTTTCAATCAAATCAGTGGCTTGGTGGAGAAAGAGTTTGAAAACATTTCCCTAATGTTTCCAGCATTTTTACTACTGGAAATTTAACATCTACCCGTGAAAATTACAAACTGAAACCCATTTCTCACCCAAATTGCTGCTCTTTTAGGCCAATACCAGTTTGTGATTGTGGAATTCTGTGGGCACTCATCTGAAAATGAAAAATCCTATTGGGATGCATTTTAAAACAAATACAACAACAACCCAAAAAGCATGTGATAGATGTTATGACCTGAAGTAGGTACCGCCTTGCCAAATATCCCAGGCTCATGTTGTAGAGCAACTCATATAATATTTTACAATCCATCTCTGGGAGCCAGGCAGGATTTCCTGCCAAATCCACATAGAACCCTGGTCCCACCTGAGATATAGCGATAGTCTACTCCTAGAGAACCTTCAAACCACATGCTAGGCTGCAGGGATGTGATGTGGGAAAAGGATCTTGTTTCCTCTCTCTCTCTCTCTCTCTTCCACTTTCCCCTCTAAGGCTTCTCACCAGCTACTCATCTGAGGTGGAGAAGAGACCCTGGCAGGATCTCAATTTTTCCCACATTTATGGCTTCTACAAGAGAGGAAGGGAACTAGGTGAGATTTAAGTCCCTAAAATACTAAGAAAGCCAAGTCACATCCTTCCAGGAGATACCTCACTACTCAGATATCACATCTTCTGAGCAGTCTTCTGTGCACCATCAAAAATAGCACCCATGAATGAACAAATGAATAAATTAATGAAGAAAGGATTGAATCAAACCTTTAGATGTTCCCTTTTATTACCTGTTCTAGTATTAATGCCTCAGTGGGTTTTAAAGTTTCCTTCCATTTTGCTCTCTCTCTTTTCCAGGTCTTCTTACCTTTACATTATCTTTGTCATCCCTGTCACATCAGCTAAAAAATGTGATGACTTTCTTTACTAGGGCTCCCTGACTTTTTTGCTTAGGCAGCTTCTATAGCTATCTGGATGTTCTTCTAAACTGTTCCCTTTCACATTTTCCTCAGAAAAGCATTTTCTACGTGTTGGGTCATAACTAGGTGCTCTGAAAGCTCCCACAAGAAGTATATTCATAAAGACTGTGTTCTCACAAGCAACTTATAACACAGTTGAGCAGCTAAGACTAGTCTTGGTTTGAAAAAAAAAGAGTAAGTAAGACCAAAGTTCATATTGACTAAACCAGGGAGACCATAAAATGTTCAAATAATGAGGGCTGAGAGAGTCCAGAAAAACATCAAAGAGCATCCATGAACCTTGAGCTGCTACACAGAGTTGAACTAGAGAGCAGGAATTCTCACCCTTGACACTTTACAGTTGGGTCAGATACTTATTTGTTGTGGGTTGTCCTGTGCATTAGAAGGTGTTTTAGCAGCACCCTTGGCTTCTACCCACTAGATGCCAGTAATCTCACATCTTTACATGTCATCACCAAATAATTTGAGAATGGAGGACCAAAACCTCCCACAACTGAGAGCCACTATACTAGGTAGAAAAAGAAAGAGGACATCAGAACTTAGTGACTAAGGAAAGGGTTGGTACTTAGCTCAGAATTCTGTTTTGAGATTACACTCAGTCATAAACCTGACTTATTTGAGGTGTGTTAACAGGTTTTATACGCATGCTTTGCACATGTCCTATTAAAGAAATACCTTACCTTACATTTGGATTGAACTATTAAAGTGGTTTCTTAATGGTTTAATCGTAGAACCTTGTTTCAAGAAAACCTTACCCAGAAGCACAAATAGAAAGGACATAAGCAGAGCAGTTTTTGTTGAAGCTTCATATGCTCCAACTCTCCCAAATGGCACAATAACCAGCAATTCCTGGTGTGCTTCACTGTATCATAAATTTGACAGACAAAGGTTGATTCTAACAATACTGTAGTGACTGTAATGCCGTGTCTTGGAAAAAGCTGCAATGGATCAGGAGTTGCAAAATCTAAGAGTTCAGCCAGGCGTGGTGGCTCACGCCTGTAATCCCAGCACTCAGGAGGCTGAGGCAAGAGGATTGTTGTGAGTTCGAAACCAGCCTGGGCTACAAAGTGAGCTCAAGGCCTGCCCGAACTGCATAGAGAGACCCTGTCTCAAAAAGACAAAAAAAAATCTAAGAGTTGATCTGGAACACTTTACTAACTGATTTTGGGCATGTCATTTGACTTCTCTGAACTTGTGACTCTTCATTATAATCTCTGAAGCCCCTTTCAGTTTCAGAATGTTATAAATATATAAGTAAAATTGTGTCACATATTCTCTAGGCCCAAAATAGTGATGTTGATGATTACAGAGAGGCTGATTGTTTAAAATGCCCAATCAATTTCTTTTTAGTGGCAACAGGAAATGGGGAAGTCCAACCTCTAAAATTCACTTTCACTAGTACTTTGACCCTTGCTTGATTCATTCATGCTTGAAATTCACTAGTGCTCAGTCTGGCTGCCTTCTATTCAAAAGATCGTACTAAACAGGCTCACAAATGGAGATGGAAATGGATATTTTAAAAATTACAAATGAAATTTTAAAAAGTATGGGACAGTTGTTGCCAAACTAAATGCAACAGATTCTGCTATGGTCAAGCAAAAGCCAATAATGAAAAATCTAAACAAGATGTACTTAAGCTGTGGAGCCTGGAATCATCCTGCTCTTGCCTCAAGGGCACCAGCTTTCAGGATGACAGGGTTACACACAATGAGCAGAGGCAGCACACACAGAACATTTCCACCCCCCACCTTGGGTTAACTTTCTGCCTTCTCTTTCAGTTGCACGGGAGACAGTGAGAATGAATTTCCACTTCACTTTCTGGTTTTGCTCCTTCTTTGTAAAAGAAGAATTTTAAACATCCTCACAACCATCTAAATAGCCCAAAACCACAGCTACCAAACAATGATGCTAAAATCCACAGCTATGTTTCTATCAAAATATGATACTGTGTTTACAAATTCCCTATTCAGTGGAGTAGTTCTGCTCTTCTATTTTAAACATAAATGAGATGTTATGCTAGACACAGACAAATGATGATTTTTAATTGGAATGGAAAAATGTTTTTTCAAATACCGAGTAACCCGACTCTTAGAACAGGAACTACTTTGGTGGTTTAAAAGACCATGCCAGTAGTATATGTGTTGGGAGTGGAGGAACAGAGAAATCTCTCTGGCTGATGGCACAGCTATTCAGTGTTGATCACTGGCAGGGACATAAAAAGATATGTTTCATAGAGTTTGTTTTTCCAGGGATGATTTCTCTTCATACTAGAACTGCTAAGACAATGATACTATTGCTAATTCTTTACATTTTTATTTACTCACTTTTAATGAAATGGTAAAAAGTAATTTAAACAACACAAAATGGCTTTTCATAGTGAAAATTAAGTTAACCTTCATCCTTAGCCTCCAATTTTCTCACTGGTACCAGTTCCTTGTATATCCATCTGAAAATATTTATTCTATGCAGTACATTTACATATATTCATTTGCACATATGTTTTGGTTGGATATATGTTGTTTTACATACTTCATTATGTATGCATGCACATGTGCATATACATATAAGAGCTGTCTTGTTACATAAATGATAAAATATCTATACCTTCTGTACATTTTTCCTCATCTTAACAATGTATAATGAATTAAGGATAGTTATAAATTTGTTGTCATTCCTCCCATTGAGAATTGTAGTCTATTTCCTCTCCCTTCAATCCAGGGCCTCTATGTGATTTGCTTTGACCAATAAAATGTGACAAAAGTGACTGTAAATTTCTAAGACTGAGCATTGTTAGGTTAACAGTTCCTACCTTCATACACTTTGGATACTCCCTTTTGGAATCCACATCCTATACTGTAAGAAGATCCAAGATGCTGGGGACAGTAATATAAGCCAGCACCAACAGTCAGGGGGAGGAGTCCAGCCCAGTTCAATTTCAGCCCAGTTGAGTCCTTGGATGGCTGCAGACCCTGCTGACACTATGTGGGGCAGAAAAATAGGCAGGTTGAGCCCATCCAAATCTTAGAATCACAAGAAATAATAAAAGGTGGTTGTTATTTAAGCCACTAAATTTGGAGGTTGTTATTCCATTTCAATTCAGCATACAGATATGCCTCATTTTGTAAAATAATGTTTAAAATAGACAACATACATACTTGCTACATGTCAGACATTGTTCTATGAGGCTTCTGCGTGTCAATTCATGTAACTCCCACTAACTCAAAACAGTTTTTGTAGCGATATATCAGTCCCCATTTTCAGCTGAGGGACTGAACTAAAGAGAAGTTTCATGACTTGCTCAGTATCCCAGTGAGTAAACAAGAACATGGGGATTTAATTTCAGGCCTCTGCCTCCAGATACTTAGATATTAACCACTTCAGTGGTTATTTCAACTAACCAGTCATCTGTCAGTGGACATTTCAGTTATTTCTTATATTTTACTAGTGAAAGTAAAGCTGTAATGCTTCTCCTTATACACACTTCACTGCATATGTCTGAGAGATCATTCCTTTTAAGCAAATGTAGGAATGACTAATTTCAGTTTATTTTGCTGCGTGAGTGTCAGAAGATACATGTTGGGTACAGAATGTCAGATGCATCCAGTGCAGTCAGAATAGAGTTCCAGCCCATCTGGCCCTTGGAACTTGGTGCCAGAAACTTCCTCAGGATACATGAGGACCAGGAGACCTCAGAGAGACTATTGAGCTTATTTGCATTTTGGTTGCAAGTAGGGCAATTAATAAACTTTCCTCAGAGTATGCTGTACCTTAATGTATATTTTTAGAGGAATTCTCAGACACTTTAAAAGGGTGTTTGGAAAGTAAACTATGAACCTCGACCTGTGCCACAAAAATAAATCTGCACCATAATCACTGCCAGTTCTGAGGAACCACTGACCATATTTATAAGGCAGAAATGTACAATTCCATGGGTATTTATCTCCTCAGATCTCACTGAGATCTTTGGAAAGGGGATGGATGGACACAATCTCTTGCCACTATTCCTTTGCCATCTCTAACACCTCTGAAGTTAGACTTCAGTCTCCTCCAGACTGATGATTGAATGGGAGGCACCTGCTGTACCTCTTGAACTGCCAAAAAGGTCACAGAACCAGCCCCTTCTGGCTGTTGGGAAGGGGCTGGAAAAGCAAATTCCTGACAATTGAAAGCTAATAGAATCTGTTTCAATTCACTGAAATATGAAGATAAATAAATGCCATTAGCTCTAAATGATACTTGCTTAACAATCACATTTTAAATTATCCAATTTAAGATTCCCAATTCTGTTCCTGCATATGGGATCCCCCTCCTAGGATAACAAAGCACTTAAGGAAAAAAATGTGATCAGCTATCTTGACCTGGTCTTCAAACCACCTGGGAGGTGCTTTAAAATACAGTGTTTTATGCTTTCCTTGCCTAGAGAAGCAAACTGAGTTCCAGAGTACCCATGGTTGGTATATCGGTCAGTGATTTCCAAAGTGATGTGTGTAACAAACTGTCTCAAACCTCAGTGCCTTAGAACATTCATTCTTGTCTTGCAAGAGATTGATTAAGGCTGGGCTCTGTTGTGTTCTGCTCCAAGATGCAAGTTGACTAGAGCTCTTCTCCACGTATCTCTCATTTCTGGAACCAGGAGACTACCCCCCCTTTTTCTTCCCGTGGAAAATGTAAGATGTACAAGAAAACAATTCTAATCATGTAAGTATATTTCAAAACTATGTTTTCAGTATATCTACTAACAGCTTATTGACCAAAGTAAGTCACATATTCAGGCCCAATTTCAACAGGACAGGATATATTCTCTGTTTCTAGTAGAAGGAATTACAAAGACGCATGGCAAAGAGCTTGAATACATGGACAAGTGAAGAACAGGAACTCTGAACAAATCTATCATGGTAGGTAACTGAATAAGAATCAGAATCCACAGCCCTTGACACCCAGCTCAATTCTACAGTAAGTGTTTGGTCATAGTTTTTGTTTCTATGTCTTAGGAGCTAATCCTCTAAGCTAATGACAGATTTGAAAAGTTCCAAAAGAAAGTAGAGGAAGGCACTAAGGTGGCAGTGCTGCTGAAGAGGCCCTGCAATGACACATGACTCTGCTCTGGGCCATTTGCAAGGACAAAGCCAATAGAACTACAGGGCAGTTCCTTCTCTGTCTCCTTGGATGTAGGCAAGTGGCTAACTTTGCATTAATTTCTGGTGGCATTTGAACTCTATGCAGTGAGCTAATATCAGGCTACAGTCTGTGTAGAAAATATGGGCTTTAGCACCAGACAAAGCTAAGTTTGCAGCTCACAGTCACCACTGACTAGTTGTGTGATTCAGAACAAGTCACTTCATTTCTCTGAGCCTGGGGTTTCTTCCATGCATTGTCTTCCATGCTCTTTTCTCTTTTGGCTTGATGCAGACAAGCTTGATAACTTTGAAAGTCAATCTAAGGCTGCATGAAGAAGCTTACATTCCTGATTCCCTGCTTAAAATATTAAATATTTACTTTATACCTGTAAGCATCCTATTGTATGTGATCCATCACTCCTATCTGGTTTTGCTTGTTACAGCAGCTGGCATTACCGCAATGAACACAGGTATTATTTTCCCCTTCATAATGAAGAAGAGCCTATAGCTAATAGAGGTGAAGTAGCTTGTTCAACATCACACAGCTAACAAGTGTTGGCTCTCAACGATGTATCCCAACAGGCTCTGGAGAACTAATCTTAAATATCACACTTTGCTGATATTTATTAATAACAATGTCAATCTTCTGGTGTGGTTGTGTGGATTAATGAGCTAATGTATATCAAATCCTTGGCACAATACCAACCATATAGAAAGAACCACATTGTAAGCATGAGCTGTGGGTGTAGTACGATGGTACCAGCCAATATATAAGATGACAGGGAGGACAAGTAGCCTCAGAGAAACTTATAATGACTATTTTATATTGAAAGTACATCAGAGAAACGAACAGCACTAATACATTAGCATTTTGCCAGGGGCTTCCTTCTCACACATGACTTCATTTATCTTTACAACTAATCTCTGAGGGATTTCAGGCATTTCCTCTTCCTAAACTGTGGACACAGATTTCTGAGGCTCAGGGGACAGTCACATGGCTAACGGCATACTCTGGATTAGGACCACCATCTCCCACTTCTCTCTCTCTCTCTCTCTCTCTCTCTCTCTCTCTCTCTCTCAGGTGGTACTACAAGGACTGCTTAGTACAAGTAGACTAGAGTGAGACACCCATCTGAAATGTTATGCAAGCCACAAATGTAAGCCACACGTATAATAACGAAATTTTCTGTTAGTCTCAAATTGAAAAAGCAGATATCATGTGAAATTTACTCTATTTAACCGAAGATATTTTAACACATAATTAATATAAAAATATTGGTGAGATATTTTGCCCCCCCCTTGGTTAAGCCTTAAAAGTCTTGTTGTGTATTTAACACACTATGCTTTATCTCAATTTAAACTGGCCACATTTCAGTACAGTTGCTAATTGCATAGGTTTAAAACAAATGCTTTCCCTGAAATTGTTTCAGGGCAAGGGCCTAGATAGGATTCTAAGGAAATAGGTGTGGTGGTACACATCTGTAATCCCAGCACTTTGGGAGGCTGAGGCAGAAGGATCACAAGTTTGAGCCAGCCTAGTCTACTTAGTGACTTAGTAAGGCCCTGCCTCAAAATAAAGGATTTAAAAGAGCTGGGATGCCTTGGGTTTAAACTCCAATACAAAAAATAGAAAAAAAGAGAAAAGAAAGGATCTCAAGGAAAACTACAAAACATACTATCTATTGTTCTTTGAAAGTCTAGCTATATGTCTTTAAATTGCAAATACTTTCTGAGACAGGACAATTTGTTTTAGAGCAAGAAAACTTGCTTAGGTTTCAAAGATGGACTTATCCATCATTCTACATCTCTCTATATGGAGCAGTCTCCATATCGAAGCATATATGTGAAAACTTCATTGGAGACTGACAGCAGAGCAAGACGACCCACATAAATATGGTTAGGTGGTTTTAATCAATTATGTAAGTGAGAAAAAAACAGAAATCCACAAAACATATAACACTTTTACTCTTTAGTGACTTAGTGCATTTACACATTCAATCTACCCTCTTTTTCTTTCTTTTTTTTCTACCCTCTTTTTCTTAGTCACTTCTGGGAATGTATAATTTCACACAAGTTTCCAATATGCCAATAATGGCAGACAGAAATCACTGCTGCTTTCTTAAACTCAATAAGGCAGCCTTGGAAAACCATCTATGAAGCTCTGCTGCCCACATTTTTATTTTAAATATTGCTAGAGTTTGTACCTAAAGCAGACTTGGTTTACTTTGTTTATATGGGTATCAAAAAAACAAAAGAACCACTTCAAAGACCCTTTTTTTTGGCCACATGACTTACAATGCACTAAATTCTCCAAAAGTATGATTTGCAGATTTAGACTATGTTTTTACCACCATAACTCATTTATTCAGCATGGTTAAGAATTAGGTTTACCGTGCATGTGAATTAGCTAGATAACTGAAATATATCAACACGTTCCAATACATACAAGCATTCCATGGAAAATTTCTAATATATATTTGGTAACCTTTGCTTTCTAAAAATATTATTCAGAACATATTTTATTCTTCCTGCAAGACTTAAGGTCATTGTGAGCATCTATTTGGGCATCCATGTTTAGAGATTATCGAGTCATACCACAATCTCAGTGTGTTTGATTATTTCAGTATGAAAAGTGTGTGTTGTATGTAAGCACTTGGAAAACATTGTAATGCCTCCTGAAATCGCATTCCATTTTACCAAGAGTATAACTGAGACTTAACAAGTTAAAAGACTTGTCCATTGAGTCTCCGGCTATCATATTCCTACAATTAAAGCACAAGAAGCATATATTTTTTCTTTTTTTTAAATTTTATTTAAAGAGGGGGAAGCAAAACAGAAAAAAGGGTAGAAACAATACAGAATTTCAAAAAAAATAAACAGTAAGAAATCACTATTTGATACATTGCATATTGTCTTCTTGGATATAGTTGTTCCAGTTACAAAATTAAAGCATACAAAGTGGACATTCAAACAGTGAGGCTGCAAACAGTTCTATTCACCAATCCAACAAAAACTTAGTAACATGGTTATCAATCCTACACACTTAAGGTTACATACAGTTATCTCTTTTAGAGCACTTTCTTTTCCTCCTCTTGCTTTTTTTT